>JAJIZL010065208.1:0-11495 GCA_023969395.1 Amblyomma maculatum | reverse complement strand
GTGTGTGTGTGTGTGTGTGTGTGTGTGTGTGTGTGTGTCGCCTTTTTCTCTTCCTTGTATTTGTTTGCGCTTAAAACTCCTACATCAAGATGAACGACCAACTCTCCTAACAACAAGCGTTAATGTATAGCAGAACGCTCAGGTTACAAAAAGTTCAGCTAATTGGTTTGCGGTGCTGACGAAATGGATCTGGTCGACATTAGATTTAAAGCACCCATTATGCCGTTGGCGCTGCTTACGTGATGTAGAAGTTTAGTCTCAGGTTTTAAAGGATATTTCACTTCATCGTCATAAATTATTATATTTATCGTGTACTGCAGAGTACCGCCACCTTCATTCTGCGCACCTATAAATACTCACCCGCAGTGAATAAGCCTGCAATCTTTGAAATTACATGAGCAATGAAGGGAACAAAGTTAAAGCATATTATTCTAGAAATTGCTGGTCTAATTGTAGACGAGCAAGCGAGAAGCCTTATCACTTGTGGCCGCATAATCGTGCGTTCAGGATGACAGATAATTATAAGCCCACAAATTTTAGTAAGAACAATAAATTTTTATCTCGTTAATCTGCACTAAGCGAGAAGAAATGAAGAATGATTGATGGTACCGTTATGCAATGATGTCTGCAAAGAATGGACCCGAAATGAATTTAAAGACAATAACAATATATCTGATTACGGGTGGGAACCCAGATCTGCGTTTCTGCATAATTAAAAAAAAGCACGAAAGTAAAAAACATTCCACTGTGTCTCACGTCCCTGCAAAGAATCACTCTGTTGTCCCTTAGCATTAGCATTAAAGTTCAATCTTGGCTCGAGCATGGTTCCTTGGACCTCTGTCAGTATTGCCCAGGTGATAGAATGGACGAAAGCTCATTTCTTCGCTTTTCAGTGGGGCCACTCTGCTTATCCTGCATGTCTCCGTGTCGCGCCATACTCTCTGGGTGACTTGTTCTCTATCCCCTGAATCCTCAGCGCGGACCGATCGATTCCTGAAACTGATATTTGCAGGTAACATACTGACCAATACTGATTTTTCAGGATTTTTTATTTTTTTTTACCGCTAAATCCGCATGATGTGGTTTATGTGCTGAGCGTTACACTTTGATGCGTAGGGTTTGCATATTAGGCGTTGTCCTACAACCTCCAGCGAATTTTTTTTTGTTATGACAAAAATATGGCACTACTTACGCGATAGAAAGGGGTCTTCTTCTGACATGTGTCAACAAAGCAGAAACCCCGCATAAAAAGTATCCTACTGGTCTTTAGGTGAGCCGCTTGTGTCAAAATGCGCTACTCGTGCGCTCTCACTAAAGGTACCTGGCGATTATTGGGACCTCCTCAAAACACAGCACAAAAGTGAATAAGTATGGCATGTAGTTTATCTGGAAGCTTCCAAATGAAATACGTTTTACAGGTATCATTAGAGTAGTTTCTAAGCCGTTTGCAGTGTTGAGAACTTCCTTTCCCAGCTCTTGCAGAGGCTATACATTGCAAAATGCGTCATATTCGCGCTCAAACTTATAGCAAAGGGAAAGTCATCTGCGGAAATTGAACCACATAAAAGCAGCCTTGATTTCGAATTCAAATAGGAAACGCTACTTTAAATTTCATGACCAGTATTCCTTATCCACTAGATAAAGTTCAAAGTTCAAAGTTTATTCAGAACTATCCTTGGTACTAGCCGGGATTCCTACCAGTGGTTTGTGTCTTATTTCGTTTTGAAATGAAGCACATCGTCTTCACTGTGCGGGGTCATTAAAAGAATGACTTAAACATGAATACGTTCCGAAACACATAACACGAACTGTGATGTAAAGTGACCTTATTTCTGTGTTCGGAATCAGCACAAAAGCTTTAAAGGTAATCTTTTCGTTTAATGGATCAGTGTTTTAATGCAGTTGAGAACCGACATTTTAAGTGGTTTTTCTTCTCTTGCTTCAGTGCAATAATATTACGGTTTTAAATTTGGTGTCTTTAATATTCACAGAAATAAAAAGGCTTGGTTGGTTTATTTTATATGGCTGAACGTCCCAAAGGTTTTGTTTCTTTGAGAGACGGCTAGCCGAAGGCTCCTGAACCACCTGGAAATATGCACTGACATCGCACGGTATGCTCGCCTTCCATTTCGGGTCCAGCGACACGTGGCCGCCGAGGCCGGTTTCGTTCCTTCGTCATCCATCGGGATGATCAGCCATGGAGAATAAGCATTTTGCCACCGCAGTGGGGCGAAACAACTATACAAAAAAAAAAAAGAACATCATGGAGGAAGCCTCGCTGCTAAAAAGTATATCTCTTAGCAGTATGTATTGCTATGCAGTTTTTCTCGCTTCGTAGCTACGTTTTTATCTTAAAGTGGGCCTCCCCTTTAAAAAAAAAAAGAAAAAAACCACATCACTGTAGTCATAACTAAGAATAGCGGAAAAAAAAAACTTCGTTGCAAGTTTTCTGAGGGCGTCTTCGCGTTGGGACATGACAAAAGAATCTGAGGAAGGGAGATAATCATAACTAATGTGCACAATTATGCGGTGGTACACGTCACTTTTTTTAGTGAATGCTTTAACACACACATTTGAGCATGAAGCTGCCATTTTTTATATTTTAGCTGCATATTGAATAAACAACGTCTCAGACTTTTTGTTGAACATAACCTAGGGTTATACAGGCTCATACTCTCCTGGCTTAGTATGAGTTTCCTATGGTACATCAAGAGTGCATCCTGGAAAGCGTATATGCCCGTCAGGAAAGCCCAGTCTTCATTACCATACCAACCGGGCAACGCGAAACATAAGGGTGGCTACTGTTCTCAGAGACAGCCGGTGTTTTCGCCAAATTACGGCAACGCCGCAAAAAGGCAGCAGACACGTAATTATTCCTCATCGTGCCATGCTGCATTTCTAGCTCCCTATGCATCTGCCTTTTAGTGACCATGGCTTATTTTCCTTATTTATTTCTCTGCTCCACACGTACATCCCTCATGAGAACCAGCTATATTGTCTTTCATAACCAGCCCTATCTTCAAGAGAATTAAGGCCCTCCCATCCACGCTTCTCGTATAAAAAAATGCATAGGCTCACTTTTATGCATCGCGTTGTCCATCTGTACTTCACCACCATCACCATAACGCAGACTATACCCAATTAAAGCCAAGGCATGATCAATATTATTCCAGTTAACCCAATCCTGTGCTAGTGCATCCACTTGACCTCTGTGAGCTTAACCTCATATCGCATACCCAACTTTCTGTACCTCCTCACCCCCCCCCCCCCTTTCTATGCCAACTGCTACGCTTTCCTTAACTTGGACTCCAATTTTTCACTCTTAGCGACGATTGGTTGTCCTCTCTGTGCACTACATACCCTGCCCATGCCTATTCGTTGTTCTTAATTTGGACTAGATTATGAGTAATTCGAGTTATATCTCTGACCCGCTCTGCACGCTTTCTGTCTCTCAGCGTTACACCTACCATTTTCCGTTCCATAGTTCTTTGTGTTGTCCCTTTTAGTTAGCTTCCACGTTGCAGCCTTATATATTAGTACAGGTAACATGCAACTGTCATATATTTTTCTCTTGAATGATACCGGTACGCTGCTTACAGCTTAGAGACATCCGTGCCTACAGTTCGGCATTTCCGAGGAATACGAAATGGCGCAGTCTAATGGGATCAGATGATTTTCAGTGTTTATTTACGCAGGCCCAACATGTCCCTAACTTTAATGCGACAGACTTTACTGATGATGAAAAGAAATGAATAAATATTTAATAAATGTCACCTTAATTTCTACTGCATAGACATGCGAAGCCGAGATCAGAACAGATCGATGGTGAAATGAAGCCCGACATGTTGCCTCAGCGGCTTTGTCTCGGATCTCGTGGGCGGCAGACACTTGCTAGGAGAAAAAAAAGTTAATATTTGCACAGTGCGTGCTGAACATGAATTGCCAAATGACTTTTTCCATCGACTGATCAATAACCAGACATGTTCTTTTGACGTAAGGTGATTTCACAGCTTCTTTTCTGGATTAAAATGTCTTGTCATGAAAACAATCGAGTCATGCATTCACTTCCTACTTGTGGGATTAATCGGAGCTGAGTTTCTCAGTACAGAACTGCCTGCTACAATGTTAGTGGTAGTTAAGTGTGTACTGCTAACAGGTCACGTATAAATCAGAGATGAGCATAAATCAAAACTTTATTCCGGCATGCATTTCCGCATCAAGGGATTCACACTTTTCTTTGCCGCTTGCATCATTTCTAGCACTATTAAATAGCCAAACGTAACTGAAAAATGACCAATTTCCAAGGGGGGATATTGCATTGTGGCCTTAGCATTTCTGGTTCTCATTGACCAACTTTTTTTCCCATGAATATAGCTTCGCGTATCAATATCCTGAGGCTCAAGTAAAATTATTGCTCAATTTTACACAGTCAGTGGGTTTTCGTTGATCTTTTATAGCACCAGATGTACTAGATAAAGTTTAAGAGCACGGCTGCGCTAGCCGGTACCGCATAACTTATAAAGGTATTTAGTTTTAAATTCCTGGTAGTTAATTAATGAACCTAATAACATTTAATTTCTTCTGAATTCATGCTTCACGTTTTATTCTCCTTAATCGCATAGTCAGATCATATAGCTTTATGGTCTGTCGGAATATATTGTGAGGGTTAAGTGCAATAGAACTCAAGAACAGTCTTCATTTGCCCAGTCTGTCCCCGCTAATACATGCACTTAATTTTACATAACAGAGCACGGCTTAAAACATTTAGAAAATTTACTTGCCGTGATGAGAGGAGGGGGAAAGGCCGGGAGGTTAATCGACACAAGAAGCCGCTTTGCCACCCGACACTGTCGAAAAAGGGATGAAGGGATATAAAAGTGATGAACAAAGGGTGAGAAAAATGGCAAAAGAGGTCTGTAGGAGGAACACGCACTGCACAGTCACAGCCTATCGTACAGGCCTGAAGCGCTTAGGAAGCGAAGTAGGGCTTGGCGGGCCTTCGCCGAAGATAAATGCCGCTGCCAATTTCCAAGGATCTTTCTCTCCGTTACTGGGCACGCGCCTACACTGTCCAGTGCACGGCTTAGAGATTGTCTTCGCACTGTGTTCGGGACACCCGCAAAGACTGTATGAAGTGCATTCCTTACTACAACATATGCCCAAGCAGGTTTATGAGCCATGCCGATAACGAAAGAATAATGGTTTGCGAATGCAGCACCAAAACAAAGCCGACGCTGCAAAGTTTCTTACCGTCGTGGTCGCTTCGAACACTGGCCGGAAATCCACTAAGCAATTGTGATTTGCCGCGACAGTTTTCGAAGTGCACTTGCAGTGTCCGCTCTTATAAAAAGAATGAATAAACACACTAACGCTCGTATGGTGGGTAGTTTCTACTGTATTGTCTGCTCGATGATTTTTTATTTTGATGTCGCAGTGTCCATTTAGTCGCTGATAAATATTGTTTTTTCCTTTATTGATAACGGAACAATGTAGCGCACGCATGGGAGCCACGACGAAGATTTTCCAAGCTTTGGAGCGCGGGTTTTGAGTCACTGAAAATGAACCATCGTTAGGCGCTTTCATGATGAGTGTAATCAATGACAGCAGAAAGAGCGGCACGTTCTGCCCCAGTGGATGACGTTTCGCGTAAAGTCTTAATTCTTGGTACAGTGTTCCCAGCATGGATGACCTCGGAGCAGGAGGAAGTCTTGGAGTTCGCAAAGGCATAGATGTAGACGCGTCCGCGATTCTTTGCATGCACTTGATCCGTATGTTCCAGAGTAATCTGCTGTAATTCATATGGAGGTCCATCGGCCTTTTTCTGTATGCCTGATATGGAAAGGATCATATGAGGGTGGTAAAGACTGCGCGAAGCACGTCATACATAGACCCAGTCCTTATTTCAACACTTACCCAAATGTTAGTAAGCTCATTTTTTTTTATTACCTTTGCCTTATTTTTAATGGTGTTTTCTGTCCAAGTTTGTTTTTTTCCATGTGAAAAGAAAATAAGTCACGAGGATGCTACCATCAGAAATAAGGCGGCGCCTTGTTAAAGAAAAGTCTTCGAACAGTCGTACAATCAGGGTATTTCTCACAAATGCATTGTTGTACTTACCTTCAAATTGATGTACTTCAAGAGAAAAATAAATCATAGAAATCGAAGCTCAAAGTATTGCCGCGCAAAGTAAATTAATAATTACTAATTTCAAGTTAAATTATGTAACTAATTGGTAATATATGTAAAGATAAAGCCAAGTTAATCATTGTCACTAGCACCCTTCGGAATGTATCAAGCTTTCATCTCTCTTTTTCATCGTCGCACTTTGAGGAAACGTAAGAAAGGATTCGCAGTACTTTATGCGGAGCAGATATGCGATGAGAAAAGGGAAAGTGTATAAGGCATGTAATGCAGATCTATGTTTCACATTTAATGGTAACGGCTTGAGTTCTTAAATGACTTAAGCATAAAGAAAATGGTAAAAATGATAAGTGCAAAGATGCGATGTGCAAATCTGCTGAGAAAGCATGAACGCAGCTGTACAGAAGACACGAATAAAATCGACACATATGAGTTATGCCATTGTCTTGCAGTTGACGTAGCTGGATGCTTTTTTTAGCGTATATAGAGCAGTCATTCGCTATGAGCTATCCCAGCTTATCCACGTTTAACAATGTAATAATATCCTAGCGTCGATATGCAGTTTTGATATAAATTCCTTGTTGAATGAAAATACGTCCGCCAATCAAGCCAGGGACTATAACCCCTCTTGACGAGTCACTGAGAGAATGCAGTTGGGTGCCAACTTCGAACCTTTTCAATTCGCGCTCGCCCTACAATCTGCTACTCGTTCTGGCTGTATCTCACATTTCTGGAATATATTTTTGCAATCCCATCAAGATTGCTACACCATAGCCACTACCTGCTCATGTGTTCGGCCCACCCTCTTTTACCTTAAACAAAAAAAAAATGCATGAGCGAAATTTCCCGTCTCCTGAAGCGTTTTAAACCTGGCCACTTGACTACTGCAAGCATTTACTCAGTCGCAACCTCTATAGTCTTCCAGGTGTTACGCAGCCTGGGTGTTATATATCCACACGGAAAAATACTGCGATATATTCATAGGCAGCTCCACATGTAGCCTTATCCTCTATATAGAAAGTTATAAAATCCTCATGATGAACGATACGTTAGCAGATATTGACTTCTAATGCTTGTGATTTTTTAGGCAAATTTACACGTTGAGCCATCCACCTTTCTCGACAGAAATGTTTCAGTTCTTCACACATCGAGGAAGCAGCAAGGTCATCATTTACATTCGACGTGAGCTTACCTAAGTCCGCCATACGCTTCCCTCTCACAATGACAATCAGTACGCTTGCCTATTGGTGAGGAGGCACACATTCATGTTTACGCTTGTGGGCGTCTATTTATCTCCTACAAGCGTTTTTGACGTTGACAAGATTACGAACTTTGCATTAGAACATCTGCGATGTTCTAGTGCATCTGCGATGTTCTAATACATGCGATGGTTAGATGGCATCCTCGAGGCGCTGCAGATGAAGTTGTGTGATGTAATAGAAACAGAGTGAGAGACCGGAAAGCGTGGCGTGATATGGTTCATAGGGTCACGATGAGGCGGACACGACTGAACAACTGAACTGAACTGATTAGAACATCTGACCCTTGGGCTCCCTAATTACTTCAATGCCCAATACGCCAATTGAGGAAGGATCTGGATGAGTGCGAGTGTAACAGGCGCTGTCAGTTTTGCTTCCGAATATGAACTGTACATCTCAAAGACGTATCGTAGCCTGTGTCTTATAGGAGCTACCTGGATTTTGTTTCTAGGTGCATTGAGAGAAAAGTTCGGTGGATTGCGGATATAGAAACGCATGAAGTTAACCATATTACTGTACGGCGGACATCGCGTAGGTGATAGAGCGTAATCCTTAGACGACTAATTAAAATTAACTAATCAATCCTTTAAACTAAGGACCAACAATATATCACGAAATTGATAGCCATGTGCTTACCTCCTTAATATAAAAACAGGGTTAGCACTTGTGACTAAGGTGTTCTCGAATAAAGAAAAGTATATATCAAGCAGCAAAGGTATTAGGCACGCACAAACTCGCGCATTTCTTTTTGCAGCAACTACGGAAGAAAAATGAGAAAACCAAATGACAGCACCCCCCCCCCCCCCCCCCCCCCCCCCCCCCGCCCATTCGCACCACCGACTTAAGTTTTTAGGTTTCTCATTTTCATAGCTGTGGGAAGTGAAATATCCTCTTAGGCAGAAACTAGAGCGTATCAACCTCTGGATACAAGGTGTGTATTCCAGCTGTGTACCTAATCGTTCTTTTCATTCGTTCTTAGGAACAAAACTCTGACATATCTCTGGGACAGTGGACCCACTGGTATTGTTGTTGCGCTCGTTTTTTCAAAGCACAAGCAAACGCGATGTTGCGCCATTTGGAGCGTGTAGAGGTCGTCTCCCTGTATGATCTGCTACCGACGATATACGGTGGATGCTGCATTATTACCGCTCTTATGGGAACTCTTCTATTTAGGTGGTCCATAGTTGGTCATTTGCTTCCTGCAAAAAAAGATAGATCGACTTGGCTTAGTGTAATCTTTATTCCGCGCAAGTACTCCGCTCGGTACAGGGCGCATTGCAAGTAGGTTTCATGCTTTTCTGTTTGTCTTTTTCTTCTTTCGACTGTTAGGAAGGCTGACGAAAACGAGCATCGCCCTGCACAGAGGATAATTGGAGAGAACGTCTGACTCATTGAATATATATGCCGACTTCTATGTGTTTTGATGTGTACTGGTTCTTTGCTCCCTTGCTACATCCCCAGCCCGGCTTGCGCAATGGGAAGGCCTACGGAAGATATACTTAGCAGCTGTGATCTTTGCATGCGGTGCTTCGCGTAAAAGCGAATGGTATCATTTCATAGCACGAAAGGAATATTCGCTCCCCAGTACGCGCTTAGGACATGTATACCTATAACACTAAAAGAAAACTTAATTCATTTTTCGCATTGTCAAACTGATTACATGGCCTGGCTATAGCGCGATTTGACGCATAGTTTTAAAGAAACTGAATAATACGCTGACGTATTCGACATTTTAGCTAGCTTATCTAGAGAAACATGCTTGTTGTGTTTCAACAGCGTCAACAAGTGTGGCAGTGCAGGTTGCCATCTTGACCACTGCATTAATCTCGAGGAAGAACATGGTAACAGTTGGTCCAACGCACGAGCTATTTCTGGGGTGGTATCACTAATCCTGTAAGCCACATTATATTCCTTTGCACGCGGCTTTGCACACATAAGGAGCAGAAGTATTTACTAGTACACAGTTTGAGCTTCTGGTAATTTAGCTCTCATCAACAGTTAAACCGGTGATAAATGAAAAGATACTGTCCTTGTCTTTCAATATCCTTGGTTATGAAACTTTTGGATAATAAAAAATGCGTATAAAAAGAGGAATTCGACCCTTAAGTTGTTTTTAGTCCCAGAAGACGAACATGACGACTGCAGTAGCCATTCAAGTGTTGCATGTTTGCGGTACGCAAATATATTAGCAATTAAGCATAACAAAATTAATTCTTTTAGCCTACGTTGGCTCGATATAGAGCTGGTTTCACTTTGACGCGCAAGAAATTTAGAAAAGAAGGACGAAGTATGGAGGTCCGATATAACGTGTCTAGAACGGACAAATTAGGAAATAGTTATTACTGTCCAGGAGAGTAGCCTGTTGTATTAAACGGTGATACGGGCTGGACACTTCCATGTTTCTTTCTTCTATTTTTGTCCGAACTAACAATTGTTAAGCAGTCCTATTCATTTAGGCGTGGCCAAATTTCATCCCAACAAGGGGCTTCATTTTGTAGATAAATGTAATAACCACAATTGGTGTGTGCGGCATAACTCAATCGATTAGCACATGGGCAAATTTCCAAATGTTGTTTCTCTACTTAACTGATCGAGAGCAAATGAGCGCAAGAAGAGCGCATACGTTGGGTTAAGCTTTGACTTCCCAAAACCTTTTGATTCTATTCGGGTCCCTTTTAATGTGTTTTAAAGTGTTTTAGAAGCGAGAAATGGAGACATATATCAATGGATATATTCTGCTTTACACAGGAATTTCAAATTCTAGTAAGGAAGATTGTTTAGTTTAAATTACTTAACCACTTTCTCTTTGTCTTCTGCTGGGATTTGAGAAACGTTTCGAACGAAGCGCAAATAATTTTAGAAAGACTCAACTGTAGAATTTCTCAGTTTTAATTTTATTCTCTCTATTGAAAACTAGTGTGCATAAATTCTTGCATAGCTTATAAAATTATTCGTGAAAACATTAGAAAACTCACCGCACTTTGATCCAGTATTCGACCGAAAAATTAGTGCTCAAAAAACGTCACAAGTAAGGACAACATCAACCGCGAAATACGTGATCTCTTTACCAGAGCGCGCCGCTAGCTAATGCAATCCCTATTTATGCCAACAGCCGCCGCCATGCCGCCTTATCACTATATTTGCAGCGAATGATGCCCAAATGCTTACCTCGCGCGATCGCAGCTACGCGCCACCCCTTCAAAATAGTTGCAAATCACTCTAGTTGCTTTAGACCGGATTTATTCGGGCACTGCCAAGAGCATCAGGTTTCTTATAGTGCAGCCACCACCGAGAACGGTTGCCGCTACTCCTGCGGCAGATTTGAAAAGCTTTATTTCAAACTGATGTCAGCCACATTAAAGCATCGTTTTGTCAGCCTTTCATTGCCTCACAGAGTGCTTTACTGCCGTCGCATACTTGTGACAATATAGGCAACTAATGCGAATAGCAATACAAATACACGCTCATTATTGCGAAATTCCAATACGCATTACCGCTTAAATCAGCCACAAGTAATAATTCACGGCGAGCCTACCAACAATTACAAATGCTAATTGGCACTTATTCACAGCAATTACCTCTACTGCTTATGCTGAGTGAACAGAATGCAGTTTTAGTTACCGAAACTTTCTATGCTAATGCTACTAATCAACAGCACTTTATTTGCTAATAAATAGTAACTACCAGAAGTAAAATTATAAATTTTAAAAATGACGTCAAGCTGGTGCTGAACGCGACATATTCAATAGAAAAGTTACTCTTAGAAAGGACCTCACCTCTTTTTCTCATACCACAAGATCACATGCATTGTGGTGTTCATAAGCACCAGGGTGAAAGGCTCATAAACGCTGTGAAATACGTTTGTGGGTGCTTCTTTGATGGGTCACTGTCATTGCCCTGACAGAATAGAGGAGTAACAAAATCCATACCCAAGACAAAAGGATACAGCATGTGATATGACGACGGTGCCTGCTCCGGTTAAGGTAAATACCCGTTTCTCGCCAACATCTCACCGCAAGGAGGCGCCCATCTGTGTGTGTGTGTGTGTGTGTGTGTGTGTGTGTGTGTGTGTGTGTGTGTGTGTGTGTGTGTGAC
>JAJIZL010065207.1:0-16071 GCA_023969395.1 Amblyomma maculatum | reverse complement strand
AGACACTATTTTTCATCGCGGATGCGGAGAGCGCAAACAAGAGCTGTAGCATTGACAGTGTTGCACTTGATCTATGAAACGGGTTCAGGAATGAAAGAGAAAAGAAAACGAAAAAAAATGGAGTAAAGCAGCGTTCGAGGCTGAACCGAAAAGGGAAAAACCCTGCGCGATGCGCTAGCAGCGTGAAACAACGCTCTTGCATTGGCGGTCCTGCGATGCTCTGAACAGCATTTTTGGGGAGCGGACAGGGAAAATTAGAGCACAGCACGGCGGCGTCAGCGTAATCTCGGAAACTATGCGACAACGACCAAGACCGTAAGCAGAGGACAACAGCGCAGCTTGCGCACTGGAAGCAGGGATGCACTTATTGTAGCCAATAGAAGTGAGTAAAAGCCTCGCAGGAATTCTATGTAGCTGACGGGCCGAGAGCGGCGGCTGGGGCTGCAAAATTTACGCGATGATAAATCGAGTCCTCATTCGTACGCACCTCCCGCAGTCTGACGATGCGCCGCAGGCGCTCTTCGAGGTCCATCGTAGAGGCCGCCGTTTCCGCTGCCCTTCAGCACAGCGGCGTCAATCTGGAAGCAGGGAATACTAACGGCGTCCGACACGCGCAGAGCGAAAAAAATTCACTGGCACGCACATGAAGCTCGTGACCGACTAACCACTTTTATTTCTTCCACGACTACGCCATTGAAGGTGCTGCTGATGCTGATGCGGCCATTTCCCTTTGTATCGGGGGATCACAAAGTTCTGGATAAGGCCAGGAGAAACGGGTAGAAAAAATTGAGGAGTGAGAGAAAATTCTATGCTAAATGTTCAGTCAAATAGTCCGAAGAAGTAAGAAAGAGAGAGAAAGAAGAAATTTAACAGGTTTCTCTGTTGCGCCACTCCTCGAGGCGGCGCTTTCCAATGATTCCAATCCAATGATGATGATAGTATTCGCGATTCCAGCAATTCATGCGGCACTTGGCGGCAAAACTATGCAAACACGCCAAAGAGGTCCAGTAGCAGACGCCCCTTGCTCACGCTATGGAAACCCGCTAGCAAAGCGCTCGTAGCACCGCGAAAAAGGACAAAACCAACGGCAAACCGATTCTGCAGCCGTTCCGCAGCACAGTGGCACATTGTTTCATGTATTTACTTCATGATCCAGCGATCGGCGCCAGAGAATCGATGCATTTTAAATCTCCGCGGAACACATTGAAAGTGCAGTCTACGTATAGTCTCGTCAGTTTTTGTCGTACGATTGCTTTCCTGGTACCAACTGCCTTCTACTAACCTTCCCAAGGGATGGAACACCTACGGATAAGTACGAGTGAACAACAATACGTACTACGCAGTTCGACTTCTCGCATCACGTACAAAATTCGATCGGCGCACGTATAAACGACTCCTAGTTTGTGACAGCTGACCATGGCGCTTTTTAAGTTAGTTCTGCTAGGAACGTCATCATCAAATGCGCGTGAGGGAGCACTCTACGACGATCGGCTTAATTCTTCGCCGCGTCAGGCAGGCGTCTCGAGATCTGCAGACCACGCAGCGCGTGACTGCCATCGATCTTGTGCCGCACGTGTTACGGAAATTAGGTCTGTTGTGTGATCGCGCTCGCCTATGCGGCCGCTCACTTTTAGCGTTGCAGCTTGTCACCCTTGATTAATATCACAGAATCGGTATAGTTTTGTCGGCGACAGGTCTCTGACAACTGCGCGGTGAACTGATCAAGCCGGCACCTTTTTTTTATATTCTCAAATAAAGCTGTAATTCCCTGGCGACAAAGCTCACTTGCAGGGTGCTGATTTGGTGAAGGGCTTGAATGCGTATCACACCTCGCCAATTATCAGAGCAGCATGTAATGATGAAAAGTCCTGAAGCCTAAGGATTATCGTCTCAGCCGCAAAATGAACCCGTCACACCATCAAGGCCTAAAGGCATTTAAAATGCCTCGAAATGGTTTATTACCACAGCCAGAAACAGTCTGATAGCATTAATGGCAATTCAATCTTTAATGACACCATACGGCTTCATTTTGCGGCTAAGACAAAAATCATTTGGCATCAAGACTTCTGATCACGACTGTACATAACACGTCAAATCCAAAATTAGCCTAATTACTGATATATTAATCAAGGAATCAGGGGTCGTTCAATTAACTCAAGAATATACTGAAATCAAAGCTTATCTATGCCAGTGCTCAAAATGAAACTTAGATGAGCTCGCACAGTCTTTTGAACTCAAGTTCTTGATGGCCCTACGTATACACATGTGCCTTTCATCCATCTTGTCCCAGTCAAGTTTAGTTCTAGAATATTCCAAACATGTACGCTGAAGTAAAAGTGGAGTAAACATTTCACAGTAACAAAAGGATATCAGTAAAACAAATGAATAATTTTACAGATATATCCAAACATCACCTTGTCAACTGCAGCATAAATGACCCCATGAATAAGTGAGTGAATGCAGATTGGCCGTACAGAACTGATGCACACAACCTTACTTGCACATACGTAAAGTGTGCTTTCTTGGACACCTGGCAATTAATTGCAAGAAATAATTTGCAGCTTCTCTAAAGGCCGAGACTCATAAGACAGCTGTCAAGTGGAGTTTGATAGGATGAGGCCAATCAGCTGTACGAGAAAGCCAACATAATAATCAGTTTTTCGTGTTTGATGACACACTAATAAAGGTAATGGCTTTCTGCATAGCAGCTAATATTTTATTTCCACAGCTTCTTGAGAATGTTTTTCTACATATGCAGTGCACGAAGTATTGTAAATGTGCATAAGCACTCACTACATAACCGGGTTAGAATAAGAGGAACATGTACACACAGAATCAAAGAAAACCAGGTAAGGGTTGCAATGAGCATTCAATTCAATCTTTATTCAGCATTTTTACAGAAAAATGCAGGGATCGGTGACAAGAAGATGCTATGCGGCAAGCTTGACTCAGTTTGGAGTTGACTCGGCCTCAATTCGCAAGCAAACATTTCAACAAGATATGTCTTCATCTGGGCTGAAGAAAAGTCTTGTTGAAATGTTTGCTTCCTAACTAGGCTGCCCCTCAACCCTTGTTTGTTTTTCTTTGATACAAGATGACCAAGACTTCCATTTGTCGCTTTTCCAATGCTCTATTTTCACACTGCTGCATACAAGGTTAAAGGCTCATCATCTGGCACAAGCATTAATTGCCGTGTGCCTCCTGCACTTGATATCAGAGTTCTTGTTCTCTTTGCAGCAGAGCATTTCTAACGTTTACACCCAGCCGCATATGCTCTTGCATCCTCCTAAACGTTAAATAAGCCACTCAGTCTAGGCAACAAGTTAACTCAGGAAGGTGCCACAAACTTTTTTCAGTAAACTGCACGCTTGTGTTAACAAAGCACTAATGCATCAATGTCCAAATAGAAGTGACATACTGTACCTGAATAAGTGCTTGCGCTCGACACAGAGTTCTCTTGAGAAGTATTGCTTTCTGCACCTTTCTCGCTTTTCCAGTTTACACCTTCTGAAGCCAAGTAGGCAACAGCAACAAGTGTGGCATTTTGCGAGTTAAGTGGAACTATAAATGGGTATCAGGTAAAGAGAGAACATAAGATATGGCAGCCATGTAACATAAAGCATAAGTATGCATTATTAGCTGCTCTGCAGTGCAGCTTACATGAAAGGCAAAACTACTTACCACATACAGACAAGGTAATCAGCACAGCCTTTGCCTGGAACATAGTGTTTCCACAGTCAATGAGGCCACACTTTATGCATTCACTTGGGGTTGACACATGAGTATCATCTATCAATGATTAATTTTTAGAGCAGTGTTTTCCTGCAACAACTTCAGCATTGCTGGGATCAGCTTGCCGTGAGCAGGAACTGTGTTGTTTTCTCATGAGAAAGCACAGTCAGGCATTATACACGAATTATTTTTATTACAAACCAGTGAATGATACACTAGTTTTCTCCCAAACAGCTTTGCACTGTACTTTTGTGTCCTAATCTTTTAACAGCTATAACAAACGCATGAAGCGGCCACGTCCTCATTTATAGAAGAATACAGGAAGAGGAAGGAATGGAGGAAGAAGTCATAGAGGAAGTTGTTTAGGCAGGTGCTGGAGGCATGCATCTGTTTGTGGCTGGCAGACCTGCAGAATCCCTACTGCACAACAATAACATACATAATAACTGACCAAATATTACTGCACTTACCGAAGTAATGTTTTTCAAATGAACACCAATTTCCATCAACAATAGCCATGCAACACTGGTGAAAATCCAGCAGAAAGAAATCTCAAGAGAATGAAATACAGTGTAAGAATTTCGATCAAGCGAACCTTCACTGGGCTTAACAAAACCAACAGCAAAAAGATTGAAGGAATTGAGCTAATTATCTGAACGATATATGAAATGTGGAAGAGGTTGGCAATAAACTGATGGGCTTGTATAAAGACGCATGAAGCCTGCTCGTTACCATAAATCATTTTTAAGTTAAGAAACCAAGCTTAAAACCATCAGCTACAATGCGTGGGGTACATGAGGTACTAGAAAGATACATGAGGTACTTGTCACTGTATGTCCTACAGATTTAAACCTTATGTGGAGTGGGGCTTTAATGTACAAAATTATGAAGTATTTACAATCACAGATAAGCACAATACTGAGCTTTAGAGAGGCTAGTTTGGCAGTCTAACAGTTAGTGAACTACTTTACTAAAAATCCGATGCTCGAATAAATATTTTTACCTCCTCCCAGTGTCGACTAAGAATACCCGACAGCTTTTGTAAAGGAACTGTGATGATTTGTGCTTGGTACACTTTTACAAACGCGTCTTTAGGTGCCTAGAATGCAGCACCGTCATAGAATATATTCACACAAGATACAATAATCATCACTGCAAAAGACAAAGCTGACTCTTTTAGATGGCGTTCAGGCGAGTTGTGTCACCTACCAACCATTCAAGTGCTCCATAATTGAATTTAATTTACCAGTTCATGGGCACAGCACCCAGAGATAGTAAACTGGAGTAACCTGATGCCTATCTTGTGTATTTCAACTCAGTGTTCTTATCTGTAGCCATTTTTGCATGAAAATAATATAAAATTTCCTTTGGGTGTTCAAGCAATCCTGGCTAGATTACAGATAGGTTTACTTTTAAGATTTCAGTAAGCAATGGATGTCTGATGAGAATTTTGCATGAATTGTGATTGCACAGACTGTAGATGCACAGTTTGTAAAATAGATAAAGCCTCAAAGTTTATTTCTTAGTCATGCAATACAGCACCATACTACCTCCAAGCTCTAAACTTCTACAAGGTAAAGAGCACCCTATTCCTCAAATTATAAGATGTTGTAGTCTTAAGGAGTGTAATTTGGATACACTAGGAGGCTGAGAAGCAAGCCTTGTTGTCTGGTAAAGATGGTATGTGCAATAATTACAGTGAAGAAATCCTTTTGATATCTGAGCACTCAAGAGAATGTTCAGTGTCATAGACTCGACTGTTTTCCTGTCGCCCTCTGTGCCTTATGTTCCACATACACGCATCCGCCGGTCCGCTCGCAGCTTTCTGCAGAAGCTCTTTAGCCTTGGAGGCTTCAGCGAATTGAGTTGATGTGGACGGCAGGCCTTTTCAGCTGCATTGTTAAAAAACACAATCAGAAGAATGAAAAATACTAGCAGTAAATAAAAGAGCACTGTGGTTCATAGAAATTGTATAAAGATAAAATTATAGTGAAGAAAGCCTCTGTAAACAGCGTACAAATAGAATAATTCACAAGGAAGTTAGCAACTGAAATTTAAGAAACAAAATGATGCAATTCTTTTACCAAAGATATGTAAAATCTTAAGAAATACGTTTAAAACAACACAATAAAAATAACAATCATATGCTGTTCCATAGTCTAGTAAAAAAGGTCTACGACCCTAAAGAAAGGGCAAGTGGCTCGTCTTTTACCATGCTCGAGTTATTAGCCCCGAAATGCAGAAGCATTATCTTCCTCAAAAAGAATTTCATCTCTTGAAATATCTTCCTAGTGGTACTTTGCAGTCTATAGAGAACAAGATATATATCATGTAACCAGAAAAGTTTCAATCTCAGAAGCTGGTGCCAAAAAAATGAAAAATAAAAATAAAGAACCCTTGCCCCCCTTTCCTACAACAGCGGTGCCATGCTCCCTTGAAACCTGGCCAGTTAAAAAGTAATGGGTGAGATACCATTTACTTTCCTGTCTGCCTTTTTATCAATTTTCTTAGCGCCTTTTTTTCTTTTCTTTTTAACCCTGTAACTGGGTTGGAAGTACTTCGTCGAAAGGTAGACGCAAGCCAGACGGGCGAGCAGCGTGTGATTACGACACAATATGTTATTTATACTAACAAGCTTCTCGGTCAGAGACTGCCTGCGGGAGCGAAAATTCCCGAGGACCTCGCTAGAGAACGAGTTTATGGTATCCGATAGCGTAGACATAGATACACACGCGAAAGAGGCGATGCAGAGCGCAGGCTTTTCGAAGGCATCACTAATCACGCTCGCACTCTCGAGGAAAGCAAATGTATACTTGCACGACACAGACATTCGGCGTAGCGACATAACACGTAAACGCAAGACATCTGCATACTGAAATTGACACCGAGCAATGCAACCGGCACCATCAATCATGAAATAATTGTTTTACTAGTTCTCTGAAATGCGCTGTTAATTTAAACGCACTATGGCGCACAAGGCAAATTTAATCAAAAAACAACTTTTTTTTAATAATCGTGATGACCCTTCTCGCCACGAATAGCTTCATATTATCCTCAGAAACGAAAAAAAGAAAAAAAAAAGGTTTTACATCTGAGCGCTATCAAACAGCGGCAACAAGCGCGACGACCGGAGGCTCGCACGATGAGTGCGGCACCTTTCCATTCACGCTGAATAATGGCGAAATTGTTGAAGTCCTTACCTGTAGCAATATGTACACACACTGCAGTGCCAACGTGCAGTGCCAACACACACTGCAGTGCCAAGCATCGGCAACAAACGTCGCTTTTCTCCACGGTAGATTTCGAAAACACGATCGTCAGCTGATCACGATTCTTTGAGGATCTTCAGCGACGCCGGCGCCTGAACTTTGGTCTGATAGTCCCTGGTACACTTGGATCATGTCGGAATGAAGCGTGAACCATGACAAACGCGATCACTTTTCACAAAACGCTACAAATTTCGTCACAAACAAGGAACAGCAATACATTTTCAAGGAACGAGTTACGCGGGACCCTACATATTTCCGCCACCTTGCCCAGTGTGGCCAGACTTCGCAGCGCCCCCTGTCGTTCATTAGAGTTGCGAATTTGGTTCTGTAAAGGAGGCGTATTCAAGGTGTATTTCTGATCATTCAATGTAAGCTTGCCGGTACTTCTTCCACCTCACTTGCTGTATAGTGAGCGAGCTAAATTGTGATGACGGTGCAGAAGCATCCTGAACTACGTCCTGAATAGCGTGTATTATGGGTAGCTGGCGTTGTTATTGCAGTAATAAATGCCTGTTTGTTGTCAGCAAGTGTTGTTCCTTTGCTCCCAAGTGTACGGTCCGCAGTGGTCGGCGAGGTCTTGTTAGCGCACGTGATCAATGGGTGGGGTCGGCGATTTGGACTGTCAACCACGATGAAGCGAGGAAAACTCACTCATCTATTGCAGCACCACGTCCGGCTGCCCAACGTGGGGCCGCTCTTGAAACATTGGACGACGGTTCGTTGGTTTCAAAGGCCGTTTTTGTCCGGACATGATAAGTGCTAAGCCTTGAGTGAATTTTGATCGCTAGACCCTGCGGCACAGTTTCTTGAGTGCGAGGTGAATTCCGCTGCAGCATGTTTGAACTGCTCGACATGCGCAGCGCATTTTTTTCCACCCGTTATAGAGAGGACAACGGGGTGTACTTCGAGAGAGTACGAGGCCTAGTGTTATCGTAGTTGTCGGCCTGAAGCGAGTGAGCACGGAAGCCGCGTGGTATTCCGAGTTTTCCTGTACATATTTTCTCTTCTGTATATCTTGCTAGTCCTGGAGTTGCAGGCTCTGGGAGCCGAGTGGCCTAGGGCCATGGGTGCCACAAGGAGCTTGCTGGTGCCGCAGCTTGGCACCGCCGTTCCGACACTATCCGGTGGACACAGACTGCAAATCGCCTTCGTGCGGTGAGCGGAGTAGGACCAACCCACCGACCCGATGTCAGCACGCGGCTGTGCGCACGAGACCCTTTCCTGTTCTTTTTGTGTTCATTTCAGTGATTGTTAGGCATATGTGTGCTTGGCCTGGCTGCCTGCACCCCGTCACAAGAGACAACCCCCGAGTTCATAGTGTTGTAGAGCGGGAGCACATTGCTGACGCTTCAGCGGACGTCACGTATACGGACGCCTCTTACCATCCACCGAGGCCTCGATGGTGGCGGTAACTCTCGCTCCTCACCGCAGCTGGTACACAGCCTCCATTCGCAATGCAGAAACAGTCACCACAGCTAAGGAGGTTGCCATTGTGCTATTGCTAGCCAACCCAAATACCAAAGTCGTCATCAATGACTCTCAACAGGCGATTCGCAATTACGATGCTGGCCGTATCTCTTGCCAGGCGTTACACATTCTACGTTCTACAGCACCCTCTTCCACATCTCGCTTACTTCTTTGGTCTCCAGCCCACGAGTCGCTCAGCGGAAACGCCCAGGCACACACTCTCGCTCGAGATCTCAGCTGCCGAGACGAAACGGTCGACCTGAACACCGACCTGAGCTTCAACGCACCCTTACATTTGGTGGAGGCTGCTCTTCGTTCCCTCCTCCCACGCTGGAGCTTCGCAGCCGCACACTCGCTCCGCCATCCGCTATGTCTGAGGCAACAAGCCAGACCGCCACTTCACACTCGACTGATCCCAACGCGTCCCCTACCATTCTGTGCTCTGGTGGGCTTCGCCAGCGTGACCCCAGCTTTTTCAGTGGCGCCGACGACCAAGATGTAGACGATTGGCTATCCTCCTACGAACGCGTAAGCGCCTACAACAATTGGGACGACACAACGAAGTTAGCCAACGTCCTCTTTTACTTGACCGATGTAGCAAATTTATGGTTCCGCAACCACGAACCCGACCTACCCACCTGGTCGGCCTTCAAAACGAGCTTTTCCGAGGTGTTCGGCCGCCCCGCTGTGCGCCAACTGCGCGCCGAACAACGCCTCGAAGCCCGGGCTCAAAATCCCGAAGAAACGTTTACCAGCTACTTAGAGGGCATTGTGGATCTTTGCAGACGTGTTGATCCTTGGATGTCCGAAGCTGACAAGATCACTAAAATCTTGAAGGGAATCTCCGACTATGCATTTCACATGTTGACGGCCAGAAAACCCCAAACCGTCGTCGAAGTGGTTCAGCTCTGTCAGAGTTACGACGTCCTCAAGAGGCAACGAGCTTCTACCCGGCGTTCTCTCGTGAACGATCGGTTATTCGTACCTCCGACAGCATGCGGTCTCACTTCTGAACCACCTTCCCTCCTTCCCGAGATCAAGGCCTTTATACGGGAGGAAGTGGCTCGCCAACTATCGCTCCTCCCTGCTTCTGCCGCAACCACCCCATCGATAGATTCTGCACTTCGACGCACCATCCAGGAGCAAGTTGCAGAAGTTTTACCGTCAAGCTCTCAAATTACGCCTCTGACAGCCCCGTTAACATACGCCGCTGTCGCCGCCAGACCACCACCCTGCCCTGTCGCGTATTCTGCGCCGTTCCAGCGCACGTAGTCATACCGCAATGGCCCCCGCCTGTACAGTTACCACTACAGTTCAAACTTTGAACCTTCCCCTCCCCCTGTCCCTGCTGGCACTTCTACGGACTCATTTCATCCTGACCGCTCCTCTCACTCCTCCCGTCGATCGCCGTCGTTCCCTCTCGCCGCTGCGCCGTCGCTCTCCTGCTGGCCCGGAGGAAAACTAACAGCTGCAGTTCCGGAGGCAAGAACTGCGTTTTATACTACTTATGCAAGTCCTCCGCCTTCCACGACCAACGTTATCGAAGTGTTTGTTGATGGCGTCGCAGTTCTCGCTCTTGTGGACACTGGCGCCGCTGTGTCTGTTATAAGTGCCAACCTTTGCCGCCGACTTCGTAAAGTTACGACGCCTGTTTCGAATTTTTTTCTCCGAACTGCCAGCTCACATCGCATTCAACTGCTTGTGGCGTGCACAGCTCGAATTGTCATTCAGGGTGTTTTGTACGTCGCCGAATTTCTTGTGCTGGCTCACTGCTCTCACGAACTGATTCTGGGTTGCGACTTTCTCACCAGTCATCATGCGATTATTGATTGTGCCCGAGCCAGCATCGAATTGTCTCCGCTTTCACCGGCCGCCTCGTCTGATACACCGCTCCACGTCGATAAGATAACTGTGGCCGAAGACACTGACATCCCCGCCTGTTCTGCCGTCCTCGTGCCCGTTTCCTGCGCCGGCTTTTTTGATTCGACAGTTGTGTTCACTCCGACTCACGCCGCTAATCGTCGCCATTGCTTAGTCCTGCCTTTCGCCCTTCTGACTTTCTGTGGTGGCTACAGCGCCATATACGTCTCTAACCCGTCGCCTTGTCCGTCAACGCTTCTTCGTGGAGAACGTCTTGTTCATGTCGAGTCCTTTGATGACGCTATGACATCTGCCGTCTCAGAAGACCCAACCCCACTGCAGCTCGATACTATTGACTTGCCCACTACTGTACAGAACGACGACTCCACTGCAGCTTTATCTGGCTGTCTGGATGCCAGCTTTTCAGCAGATCAACGCGACCAGCTCGTCAGCTTGCTGCAGCGCTTCCGTTCCTCATTCGACCTTCCTCGGACATCTTTGGGGCGCACATCCGTAGTCACTCACTGCATCGACACCGGTACGCACGCCCCGGTACGCCAGCGCCCTTGTCGGGTATCGGCTGCTGAACGTCAAGTTATCACCGAGCACGTTAATGACATGCTTCAGCGTGGCGTCATCCAGCCTTCGCACAGCCCTTGGGCTTCTCCAGTTGTTCTCGTGAGGAAAAAGGATGGCTCTATACGGTTTTGTGTTGATTACAGGCGTTTGAACAAGATAACGCGAAAAGACGTATACCCCCTTCCATTGATGACGCTCTCGATTGCCTTCAAGGTGCCGAATTCTTTTCATCTCTGGATCTTCGCTCGGGCTACTGGCAGGGGGGCAGCGGTGGCGTAGCGGTGGCGTAGCGGTAGAACATCCGCCTCGCATGCAAGAGGACCGGGGTTCAAATCCAGGTGCCGCGCAATTCTCCACCGGATGAAAAAAAAAAAAAAAATCCGCGTTTCGATGGAATTGCATATACAGGTTTGGGGTGCGACCTGATGCCGGTGAACACCTCCGGCAACGCACTCCCTCACCAGAACAGGAGTTGGCCACCCTGGTGCAGTAATTGGCCACAACCTCCTATGATAAGCTCCATAAAACCCCGGCCCTCAGTCACCAGCGGCTGCGGAACAACTGACCACGGCGGCGGTCAGACCTGTGACGCAGCAGGGGGTGCTAAGAAAGCCTGGCTCCGCTGGACAGGCCGCCATTGGAAACTGACCCTGGCAACGTTTAATGCTAGAACTCTAGCTAGTGAAGCTAGTTTAGCAGTACTGTTAGAGGAACTAGAGGGCATGAAATGGGATGTCATAGGGCTTAGTGAGGTTAGGAGGCCGAATGAGGCATATACTGTACTGAAGGATGGGCATGTACTGTGTTATCGAGGTTTACCAGAAAGGCGACAACTAGGAGTAGGTTTCCTTGTCAATAAGTATATAGCGGGTAATATAGATGAATTCTATAGTATTAATGAGAGGGTTGCAGGCATCGTAATTAGGCTTAATAAGCGGTATAAACTGAAGGTTGTCCAGGCCTATGCACCTACATGTAGTTATGATGACCAGGCAGTTGAAAGCTTCTATGAAGATGTAGAATCGGCAATGCGAAAAGTAAAGACGCAGTATACTGTACTAATGGGCGACTTCAATGCCAAGGTAGGGAAAAAACAGGCAGGGGACAAGGCAGTAGGTGACTATGGCATTGGTTCTAGGAATAGCAGAGGGGAGTTATGTGTTGAGTTTGCAGAGCGCAATAACTTACGAATCATGAATACCTTCTTCAGCAAACGGAAGAACCGAAAATGGACATGGAAAAGTCCTAACGGAGAGACTAAAAATGAAATCGACTTCATAATGTGTTCAACCCCCGCCATTGTGCAGGATGTAGAGGTAATCGGGAAAGTTCGATGTAGTGACCACAGGATGGTGAGGTCCCGAATTAACCTAAATCTGAAGAAGGAACGCAATAGATTAGTAAGAAAGAAACCCATCAACGAATTAGCGGTGAGGGGGAGGGCAGAAGAGTTCAGGATCTCGCTACAGAATAGGTATTCAGCTCTAACTGAGGATGGCGACATTACCCTAGAGGCAAGGAACAATAATTTCAGAGATATCATTACTGAGTGCGCGGTAGAAGTAGGCGGTAGTATAGTTAGAGAGGATACCGGTAAGCTGTCTAAGGAGACGAAAGATTTGATTAAGAAACGGCAGAGTATGAAAGCTTCCAATCCAACAGACCAGATCGAATTGGCCGAGATATCAAAGCTAATCAATAAGCGCAAGGTGGCCGATATAAGGAAGTATAACATGGAGAAAATTGAGCATGCTGTAAAGAACGGGGGAAGCCTTAAAGCGGTAAAGAAGAAATTGGGCATAGGCAAAAACCAGATGTATGCGATAAGGGACAAGGCGGGCAACGTCATCACTAATATGGACAAGATAGTCAAAGTAGCCGAGGAGTTCTATACAGATCTCTACAGTAGCCAAAGTAGGCAGGACCGTAATGAGATTGGCGGTAGGGAAAAACAGTCAGACGTTCCACCAGTGACGAAGGACGAGGTCAAGAAAGCACTAGAAACTATGAAAAGGGGGAAATCAGCTGGAGAGGATCAGATAACTACAGATTTGCTGAAGGACGGGGGGAATATCGTGCTAGAAAAACTGGCCACCCTGTATACGCAGTGCCTGGTGTCATCGACGGTACCGGAAGCATGGAAGAATGCAAACATTATCCTCATTCACAAGAAAGGGGACTCTAAGGACCTTAAAAATTACAGACCAATCAGCTTACTGTCTGTTACGTATAAGGTATTTACTAAGGTAATCGCTAATAGAATCAGGACAACCTTAGACTGCAATCAAGCAAAGGATCAAGCAGGGTTTCGGAAACGGTACTCTACTATCGATCATATCCATACCATCAATCAGGTGATAGAAAAATGCTCGGAATATAACCAGCCCTTATACATAGCATTCATTGATTACGAAAAAGCATTTGACTCAGTTGAAACCTCGGCGGTGATGCAGGCATTGCGAAATTAGGGGGTAGACGAGCCGTACGTGAAAGTGCTGGAAGATATATATTGTCACGCTAATGACGACGATGAGGGATGGTGATGGTGAACCAGAAGAAGAAGACGAAGCGTTGGTGCCTGGGGCTAGTAGGCTTCACCTTATCCCACTGCCATATCACTGTAAATAAACACCACTTTGCTATTTCATCGTAACAACTTGGTGGAAGGTGCTCCGTTCGATCCCCAAATACGGCGCAGCAAGAACCACTGGAGTTTCGACGTAGTCGCCGCCTTGCTGGACTGCCACCGCTTCCAAACATCATGGACCACAGCGATTCTAACCGCGCCGGCCGCGACGCTGCAAGCCAGGCTGGTGACAGGCCTGCCCCCTCCAGCTCTATTCCCTGCCAGCCTTACCGGGAACCACGACCGTTTGCAGGAGAGGAAGGTGAGGACGTTGAGAAGTGGCTACTTCATTATGAACGAGTTAGTCGGTACAACCGGTGGGACCCTATCACCATGCTCACAAATGTCGTCTTCTTTCTAACTCACACGGCGATGACATGGTTCGAGAATAACGAGGACAATTTGACAACTTGGGAACGGTTTGCCACCGAGATCAAACAGCGTTTTGGTGACTCTGTACCGAGCAAAAAACGGGCTGAGCAGACCCTTGCCCAAAGAGCTCAGTTGCCGGATGAAACTTGTACCACTTATACAGAAGAGATCCTCCGATTGTGCAGATGTGTCAATTCCAACATGCCCGAAGAAGATAGAGTCGGCCACATTTTGAAGGGTATCGCGGCTGACGTATACAACTTTTTAATCGCCAAAGACAGCCTTGAAACCGTCTCCGATGTCATTAAACACATCCGCGCTTTTCAAGCTCTGAGAACGCGTCGTATTGTGCCAAAATTTGGGCGGCTGGCCAACGTGCCTACCGTGGCCAGCCTTGATGACCACGCCCAACTAGATCTTCCGTCGACGATCCAGCAAATCGTGCGGGAAGAACTCCTGCGGCTCAACCCACTTTCCCTGCACGAATCTGCTGAGGTCTCTGTCCAGAGGGTATCTAGACGGCCGGCTTCACCACCACAAGCGATTACCGTTCAGCCTTTCCCACAAGCTCCTGAAGTTGCAGCTTCCATTGACTATCCTCCTATGCATTTCGCCAACCGGAATGCGTCGGTGCCTGACGCCCCAAGGTATGACGTCGCCTCAAGTGCCCATAGATCTTCCATTCGATCTACCAGGATTCCTGAGCAGTATGAGCATTCAGACAGACCTACGACGCACCCAGCTGTTCCCTGCTCTTATTCGCAACAGCATTTTCTACCTTCTCCGCCGATATGCTATCGCTGCGGCGTCGAAGGTCACATCGCCAGATACTGCCGCAGTAGGTTCCCACCTCGCTATAACCGTCCGGCGCTTCCAACAGTACCCAACAATCGGCAATACAATCCCGTTTTTCAACAATCAAATACTCAGCGTGGGTATTACCGCAACATCCATAACCAGAATATCCGCGACCACTCCCCTGCATCTGATAGAAGTGTTACTCCACCACCCGCCTTCCGTGCGCGTCGTTCTCCATCACCACGACGGCGCCCCATGTCGCCTCAGCATCATCAGCAGGAAAACTAACCAGCGCGACCAATGGGGGTGAGGCCGCTGGAAATGTGCTGTGTGCCAACATCCCTCCAACTATAATGCTCAAAAACAAAATTCGTGTGTTTATTGATGGTGTGTATACATTAGCTTTGGTGGATACGGGTGCGACTGTGTCTGTGATGAGTAATCAGTTTAGGCGCTTGTTGGGACGCAAAGTGATGTTTGAATATGACCGTGCTTCAACGTTTTGTGGTGTGAGTGGAGAGGCGTTGCGGCCACTGGGTGTGTGTAGTGCGCAAGTGTCTGTGGGTGGTGCAATTTATCAAGCCGAATTCGTAGTCTTACCCCACTCTACGCATGACATCATTTTAGGAATGGACTTCTTGAAGTTTTGTGGCGCTACCGTGGACTGCCGAAGTCAAGAGGTTCATTTTGATGGCTCGCATCTGCCGACACTTTTTGAAAGTGGCCGTGATGAAGAAACAGTTTTTAGTATTACCGAAGACACAGTAGTTCCACCCTTGTCTGCCATGTTCGTCCCCGTGTCCGTTCCACTTCTTGAGAAGGTTTCATTCCAGGCCATGGTGCACCCAGTTCACTCAGCATGCCTGAAGAAAAATGTAATTATCCCTCACTGTATGATATCCGTGCATCATGGTAGTGCCTCGTTATGGACCATCAACCCATCGTCCGAGCCCGCAGTTTTACCAACGGGATTGAAGCTTGCCTCTTGTGGACCCGATGCGCCCCACGTCGTTGCTTTGGTCACAGATGCTACGAGTGCCACCGTACCTTTGCCTGCTGATGAAACTTCAATCTCCCGCATGATCAGCGCCGATCTCAGCTCACCTCAACGCCGTACTCTTGTGGATATTCTTCTACCTTTTTCGCCTATGTTTGACTTTTCTGAAACAGCTGGACCAACCTCTCGCCCTGCACATCGGACCCATCATAGCATCGACACTGGTTCGGCTCGTCCCATTCGTCAAAAGCCATATCGCGTGTCCCCATCTGAGCGCAAAGTCATTCATGAGCAAGTGGAGGACATGCTACAGAAAAAGGTGATACAGGAGTCATCTAGCCCCTGGGCTGCCCCTGTTATTCTTGTACGCA
>JAJIZL010065204.1:0-11364 GCA_023969395.1 Amblyomma maculatum | reverse complement strand
ACACACACACACACACACAGTGCTTCTCCTTTTTTCTCTGCTTTGCACTCGTTATCTCTGTCTTGTCTATTTTCTCCCTGAAAGTGGTGTACGTGCGGCTGGCGGCGATATGTGATCTGACGCCGAGCCCTGGGGCAAGGACTGCGGTGTGTTCTCCTGCGTAGCGTATTTATCACGGCGGGCCCAAGCGATCCCGACGTCGTGTCCGGGCTCATGCGGGCGCCCTTGTCTCTCCCGCGCGCACTGCGAAAGTGGGCCGCGCCGCCCCTATTTGGGCCGTTATCGATCGTACCTCGCGATCGGGCCGCCGCCGCGGTGCGCTCCGCTGGCCAGGTGCTCCACAGGGCGCGATGATGGCTAGCCTGTGTGTAGGGTGCAGTACAGCCTTTGCCGGGCTGTACTGCACTGCATCGGGGCCGGGCTCGCCGCTTTCGGTCGACCGGGATCGAAGCGGGGACTCCGTCACAGGTTGCGCAATGAGCTCGCGGTGTTGATCCTCGACGTGCCGTTCACGCGAAGCCGGCAATTCGTTATGCGGAGGAAACGCGAACGGATGGAGATTACACACGAGGGCATGGAGCTGCAGTGCGACTGCTCGACCAGGAATTACGGGGAAATAACCACTTTGGAGTACAGTGACGGAAAGATTGGTTAAGAAATGAAAGTGAATAATTTGGGACTAATCGCATCGAACACACAGGGACTGTCGCTGAATAAGTGGTCTCATTTATGAAGGTGTACTAAATCGCGTTCTACTAAGCTGAGTCTGTGTTTGTGGGGTATAGCTTGACAGCTCTGGCGTACTTGCTGTGAAGAGCTTAGCAGCCATGCTGACGCAAACGAAGCACGAAACGAATCTTTCCAAATGCTCGTTTCGTGCTGCAGTGAGACAAAGCAATCTACTCGGCTGATTAGAAGTTGCGCTTTTATTTTTGCCGCGATACAAGATGTGAGCATGGCGCACGCCTCTGTGTTCTCTCTCTTGCCTGGAGTGAGAGAGAGACCCTTTAATGAAGAACAGAAATTTTAGCCGGCGTTTAAATTTCGTTGACATGCTGTGTAGGAAGGGGAATTCGGGAGGTAAAGACGGAAAAAGAATCGTTAGGAGATTAAAATAAATGAAGGGGGAGATAAAATGCGCCATTAAGTGTGTTGTAAGGTGCATCGTGCAGTAATGGTATGAAATTAAATTATGAAATGCATAGTTCGATAAATGTGCTTATAGAGTTCACAGCGTGAAAAATGCCGAAGGGTAATATTCAGGGTGAACTTAAAGTTTGTCTAAAAGTCCAATGTCTTTTAAATACGTAAATAAGAAGTTCATTGCGAGTCTCTGTTGCCTAGGGCAGGCTAAGGAACCTAAAATAATGTCCATTGTTAAAGGCACTGAGGAAAGGTTTTCCATGTTATGTTCAGAGGTCGCGCGCTAGTCAGCGTTCGTAGGACACTCAAGCAGGATGTGTTGCACAGTTTCAACCTCACCACGCTTGTCATACAGCGGACTGTTCATTTGACCAAAACGATAGCGCAAGCTATAGTTGTATAGGCACAGTTCAGGCGGAGTCGGTGGTAAAGAGTTTCTAGTCGGCGAGGAAATTTCGAGGGGAGTGTTGACCTTAGATGTGGGTCAGTCGAGTAAAGAAATTGGAAGTGATGTGTCGGTGAGCTCCAAAGTCGATACTTTGCTTCGGTAGCAAATA
The DNA here is from genome assembly GCA_023969395.1 of Amblyomma maculatum. Classification (NCBI taxonomy): domain Eukaryota; kingdom Metazoa; phylum Arthropoda; class Arachnida; order Ixodida; family Ixodidae; genus Amblyomma; species Amblyomma maculatum. Next base: position 9,664 of record JAJIZL010065204.1, on the reverse strand, counting down.
TTTTAGCCAGTTTGGATGCATCAGATTTCGTGAAGTATACAAACGAACTTCCACCGTCCACTTCATTGTAAAAGGAGTGGCGGTATTAGTGGGCAAAATTAGACGGTCTCCAAAGAAGCCGGTCCTCAACAATCTAAAGACACACTGAAGCCGGAAATGAAGATAAACATTGCACTCATTCAAGTGCCCGAAACATGCCATTGACTCCGTGTTTCATTAAGGGTTGAAATAACGAAAATGAAGATCGTCACAGCTTCGCGTGCAGTGCAGCAGGTGCAGAGTTGCAACAACCGCAACTTCCTCGATAGATACCTAGGGGCCTTTCGGATTGCGACAGGCGCTGTACGACAGAACTAGCACGACTAGCCAGCTTAACCATTACTGGCCAATGACCAACTTAACCAAAATAAAGTCACATGCTGAAGTAGCGGCCTGAAATTAAATATTACCGCTGTGCGCTGCATGGGTAACGCAGTCTTGGATTCCTACTTTTCTGAGATTCTTGCGTCCATTTCACTTAGTGCTTGTTGGCTTAACACTGCCTCCCTTTGGTGTCCGGGGCGAAAACTTCTACTGGCTCATAGGCGAAAAAATCGCTAGTAGAGATGAACGCCAGAGCTACGCCTGCCTGCGAAAGCATGCATAACGCTTTTTACTGCAGTTTTTGGCAACGTTGCATAAGCGCATATCGTATACATTCGTGTTGCCTACAATATAGTCTTCCACATTAAAAGATCAAATTTCATTTATGCCTGGTGCTATTTGCCTTAACCAAAATGTGATCTTGCAGCAGTATAAGGACGTTCCTTATAACCGTCGCGTGCTGACAAATACTTATCACATTAGTCTGGTTACGATGGAAAGTGAGCAAAGATGCAGTGAGGTAGTGAGGGACAGAATCATTCCGGTTTTGTTAGCAGCTCCGATTATCTCCATGAATATTTTTCAAAGTCTTGGCTACAACGTCTTGCGGACCTACCGCGTTTTGCTCGCTAAAACTGACATATAATATGCCCAGGTATATACTGCCGGGACTTCGATCATCACTCGCCTGTTTTGCTTGGGCATGAATTGACTACTTTGTTTTTGAAATGAGGTAGCGCCAGCAGAGTAGTCATCGCACTTCTCATTCATTTGCAGTGCATAACCCCCTCCTCTCCTTGCATTTTCAAAATAAGGTTGTGGCATCTAGTCTGAAGAACAAAAGGGAGAACTTTAGTAATGATACACGTATACATCTCTCTCGATTCTTCGCGTGACGCAGTACCGTGTTAAACGTTGAGCACGTGCATAGGTACAGTGAACCAGTATAGAAAGTGTAGCGGATGGGTCTCCACATGTCTCCAGAACGCCGCCTGCGTCGGCCCAATTTCAAATAGTGCGATCGCAACGCCTCAAGAAACCTGCGGATCAGAATGGCGTTTGAGCACTCGCAGTTTTTTGGCCCAAACACTGTCGGAGTACTGGCTGCGCAATGAAAAATAAATATTTCGTTTTTAGACCCTAAGTTCTACTGTATGCATAAGTCGATCTTGAGGATCTGCGCAAATTTCACCTCCATCTGACCTTGTGAAAACGCATTGCATGGGACTTAGCAAACGGATGAAATTTCAGCACAAAGTAACATGCTCCCGCGCACCTTCTTCTGTGGCAGAACCAAGCTTTGGACGAGGAAGGGGAAATGACTGAATGGCGAGCACGGTGTTGATGGCTGAGCACTTGCTATCGCTGAATCGCGTTGCTGTCGAGCGGATCCAAACGCTGTCGCAAGGGGTTGTGCTGAACGTCAGGCCAACTACGCCTTGCGGTTGGCTTCGGCTACTGCGGCGATGTCCAAGCTTACGCTCGATAAACAGGTTCAGCCATGATTAAGCTATGCCTGTCTTGTTTTGTGCACCAGGCACGCAGCACAACGCAACGTACCTATCAATTATGTTTGCAGACGAGCTCAGGAACGCCACAGCGTCGCGTTAACGGGTGAACAGCAGCAGCCCTGCCGCTTCCTTCGCAATTTGCGGGCACAATTAAGCGTCCCCTGGCAAGTCACTCCCGTCCGCTACACTCTATTTTAGTTCGCTGTGGGGTGTACCTAGAGTGTATCCATGTTGCTTCTGTAGCCGTGAAGGAAGTCATGGCTGCGAGTATACGCCTGCAGCCAAGCACATGCGGAGTCAAAGATGGAGATGCACCTGCTGACAAGACGGCGTTGGAATGGCTGCTGTCTGCAAATTTAATGCTAAATGTGTGCATCACTGCTGACTGCTTGCGCCGTTTCTTCTAATCATTTTTGTAGGTTACAAACCTTTAAGGCACTGGATCGCAACTGTGGTGCGCATAATTTGCATTTCAAGCCAAGTCATTCGCAGCCGTTTTCGTTCCTATTGTCTTCTGATGACTTTGACGACGCAGAAGCGTCGTTTGCTCAGGTGTGGAGGGCGAAATAAAAAGCTTGGGCTTGCAGCAATCGATTTACGAGTGCGAATGAGCGCCCTATGGGCCGCTTACCGACAGCGTTCGGGAGATTATATGATCAGCGTGCGTAGACAGTGCGGTTTGAGTTGTCTCGATGTCGGTCACTGGAGTATTCTTTTTCTGTCACTTGCGTCGCTTCAGCCTGGTTGCTCCCACACATTTTATCTTTAGCCGTAAAAACAGCATCAAAACGTTATAACAATATGAAAGGAAGGGATGCTTCACATCACATTATCAATTTACTACCTCAAAGACCCCCAGTTGGGGGGTATTACATAAGGGGTTACCCGGGTACACGTATATAAACATTATACACAAAATAAACAGATTAGTTAAGTTTTGCAGTTATATAGTTAAAAATTAGAAGAAGAGTTCAACGCTGCTGAACCGAATATCGAGCGAAAGCAATAGCTGCGGGTGACCGAGCATTCTTCTTCTTCTTCCTTGATATTTGGCACATACCCACGAAAGGGGATTGGCCAGGGTTCAGTGTGGACTACCAAATGTCCTACACAAACTGAATTAGTGTATTCTTGTTCTTGTTCTTCTTCATCTTCGGCCCGCACATAAGCCCCGCGTTAACCAAGCCGTATGAATGTGCCTTAGTGGTCTAGAGGGGTAACGAAATGCCGTGGTCCTGGCAGGTTTATTCTAACATAAGCGTCTCATGTGAAACGAGAGCTGCCAGCTTGGGGTCGTCTAAAGGTCAAAGGTCAGTGGTGGTCACCGCCGTTCCACGCCGTTCCACGCCGAAGGCTCAAACTGCGAGCAGTATTGAAAAATGGTTTCTTACTGACGCTATTGCACCATTTCAGGCTTCAGGAGTTTAGCTGTTATTGTATTAATTAATTAATATTTAATGCAGGTGAGGCTCAAAGGAAGTACCTTTGGAAGACAAACATGAACCACCTCTGCAGGCTGCGAGGTTCGAAACTGGGTGTGGGCCCACCGGGGAGGTGAGGCGCATAGGGGTTTACGGAGCTTCTCCCAAGCGCACACCCCTAGAAAAGCCGAGCGCCAGGCCGAGGGACGCTTGTACTCATTTTTACCGGTGGGTGTCCGGCGGTGGGTTTCGAATTAACCACATCCCACAGTCTATCATCATTAATGAGCCTAAAACCAGGGTTGTTATCCGTGCTAATAAATTTGGCTGTACAGTGCGGAACGCAAATTCAGATCTTGTGTTTTCACTGCGTCATTAAGCCATTTATTGCTTCATCATGAAGGCTTTTGAGCGCTGGAATTGTTTATTTGTTTATATTTAATATTGCCACGCGCCTTCGCAGATCGTCGACGGAAGAAGTATGGTCGGGCGGATCGGTAGGAAAAAAAAAGAGCAAGGGCAGCAGGACAGGCTTCGTCGCGGTCTTGCTTCGATCGATCCCTCTGCAAATAAACCCCTCTGTGCGTTCTAAGCACGTAACAGGTTTGGTGAGAGGTGCTTGGATATCGAACACTCTCCATTTATCGAAGGAGCCGTAGACTCGCTGGCTTACAAGTTACCACCAATGGGCATGGCTGAAGACGGCAATACTGAGCGACCCGGGCCATCCGCGGAAAAAAACTGGCCACATTACCGCGAGCCCCAGACATTCATTTGAAAACCTGAGTGGCTGAAACAGAAGGAAAAGAGTGAGCAAATAAAATCGCTAGAGCAATGCTACTAAACTGGCTAGCGTGGTGTTCTTCCTTGCCACCACTGCCTTCGACTGGTTCGACAATCACGAGGATTCACGAAGTGCATGGGCGACCTTTACAAGTGAGATCAAGAAAACTAGCACTGCGTACAGTGCAAGTTTTTCCGGGTACTTGCGCCCGGTGAATCAATGCCTGTTCTGCACGTTCGTCTTTCATCGCAGTTATCTTAAACCTATGCAAGCTAGTGAATCCCAGTATGCTTCAAGAAGACAACGTCAGCCATCTCCAAAAAAGGATTGGGCTAAACGTTTATAAATTTCTGATTAGCAAAGAGAGCCTCAGCACTACTGCCCATGCTGTAAAACATTGCAGAACACTTGAATTCAACAGACATAGTTCTAAGCGCTTTAGACAGGGACGAAGGGAAAGCACAGACACCACAAACGCGTTTGTGGTGTCTGTGGTCTCATTTCGTCCCTGACTATATATGTCTGTTGAATCTAAACACCAACTCGCCCAATTTTCTGCGTTTAAGAACATTTGAAGCTCTCAACCTGCGTCGAATCACCCCTAAATTCGGAAGATTGGCCAATGTCACCTCTCTAGCCAGTGTTGAAGCCTGTCCTTCACATTCCGTGGCTGATATGATAGCAGGGGTTGTGCGCGAGGAATTGTCGAGATCCAGGAGAGACACATGTCTTCTGCCGTGAGGAATGTCTGTGGCACAGTTGTGCACCGCAGGCAGATGTCGCAGCCCTGTTCACCACCCTGTATACGACCGCGACGAAGCCTATAAACGCCCTTCTGGCTTTGCTCTTCTGTTGTTGTTGTCCTCATAATTCTCTACCGATCCATCCAACCCTTCATCATCATCTTCAGTCGATGATCTGCGAAGGCGCGTGACAATATTACGGACTTTGCGGACCACAGGCTGCCATATTCTAGTAAATCTGAAAACTGCATATTATGCTGCCCAGAGACTGCATTTCGCCGCTAGCACAGCTCCAGGGTTGAGCTTAGGCGCATCGCAAAGAAAAAAAAAACGCGCGCGAAGACACGCGCTGTTATGTACTAAGCCTTCGATTCCTATTCTTAGTGTCATGCTGAATGCACAATATACACAGCTTCTTTCTTTTTCTTTGTTTAGGAGACATCCTGTTCGTGTCTGTGATGTTTTTCGTCTATCCGCTTTTTCTTCTCGTTTGACCTCACTTTCCCTGCAGGTTTGTTTATTGCATTGGGACGGCGGTTTTTCCGGGCGAAAGCGGCGCCCGGTGTGGAGGGAAAACCTGGGTTCTCCCTGTAGACTGCGCAGGCAGGTAGACACTTTCAAGTTTTCTTCGTGTGTAGTTCGGCGTGCGGGCCACCGTGGCCCTTTGATACAAGGTAGTCGGTGTAGCCCATAGCCTTCGGCTAGCCGAAGATGAGCACACCGTGGAGAGTGCATACACTGTTGACGCGAAAACTAATAGGCACGAGGTAGACACATATATGTGGCCCTCAGAGATCATGCGAGGTTTGTGAATATGAGGCACAGGAGCAGGGAAATGCGTCGCGTGGAGAGTGAGTCTTTTTGTTTTTGTTTTTTTCGTTCCTGCGAGAAAATGATACCTCCGTCCTCTGCCCAGTCGGAGTGAGGCTTTTTCTCTTTTCGTAAACAAACACGACCGAGGCCTGTGCGCGAGCCTGTTCGAGGCGGAACCGGATAAATGGATCATGGTTGTTGGGGGCCGCGCGTTCTCCGAGTCACCGGGTGAAGGCCTATGCGGGTGCAGCCCCTGACCCTAATCGGCCAGACGTATCTTTTACTGCCAGTTTCTCTGTTTTGCCTCTTTCTCCGCACCCTCTCTCGACAGTGTATACGGCACAGATATGGGGGCCGTTGTTCACGTGCCCGCAGTGGAACGCGCACATATTTCTGCGCAGAATGTGGTGCAGAAACGAGCATTGCTGCGCTGGCGAAGGTTTGCAAACATCATTGGCATGCGGAAAGCTGCGACCTAGTGCCTGTGGCCATGAATTATTATTTTTTTTTATCAAAACCTTGGCGCAGGCTAGAGTAGGTGACAGTCTATGTATCACGGCTACCACCTCATTTCTGGGCCTATAATTTTCTGTTCCTTTCTATGTGGGACTAATTTACCACAAGGTGTGAATTTTCCCGTGAAGCTGTGTTCGTGCACCGGCTCTATACACGACGGCTGCAAATTAAAAGAGGAGTGTTTTTCGCTAACAATGGCGGGGCGCCTGACCACGAACTTCGGATAGAGCTGTTTTCGGGTGTGCACCTGGTGCTTTGGAATGGAAGTGTTTTCCGTTTCAGAGAGCGTTAGGGCTGAGTGCCAAAGAGTGAAATTGTACGGGCAAGAATTTGAAGGTGGAGATGACGTTTGGCTATTACTGCTTGCCGGGCAAGGGAACAACGTAATAACAACGGATCAGTGTCACCCAGCAGCCATTATATAGGGGACCGGCGGATATATCTGAGGTGCGCTTGGCGCGAAATACGGCTAGCTATGCCTACCTTCCAAAAAAGCAAAAATAGGGAGCTAGTAGAAAATTGCCCAAATCCGAGAAAGTATATAGGACGAGTAAAGGGGGAAAAATATTGCCAAAATGAATTCGATGGGAGTTATAACTCGTTAAGACACAATTCACACGTCGCAACACATATCGACTGCCGCGCTACGATTTTTTTTTTTTTTTTTGCTTCTGTTGTATAAACCTTTAAAAAAAACTACAAAAAAACAGCCATTTGGAACAATGAGGCATGATCCGGGCGGTCTTCTGTTACTCCAGGAACCTGTCACAGCGGTGAAAGAATCCAGCTTTTCTAACGATCCAGAGGCTTCATCATTCGGGAGATTGTCATTTTGTCTCGTGGCCCGCTTGTCATTTCGATGGCAAAAAGAGAAACAAAACGTTTTTACAGAGCAATCCTGTGTGGTGGTCGCTGTAAGCTCAAGTTTTATCCGACTGCAATATATCGCTTCCTAAACGCTGTTCTGCAATTCTGAGTCTGTTGCGTGCGTTTTTTATTTATTTATTTATTTATTTATTTATTTATTTATTTATTTATTTATAGGTACTGCGATCTGGTACAGATCATAGCAGGTTGGGAAAAAGAAAACGAAATACAAGCATATAAACGCACTCAAATTCATAAAATTTGCAGGCACTTTTCAAACATTAGTAAAGAACTCTGAGTTACAGTCTCGCTATTAAGTTTATTCCATTCCGTAATTGTCCTCGGAAAGAAAGAATATTTAAAAAAGTTATTTCGCGCGTTCACAGGGGTTATTGTTAGTGCATGCCTTTGTCTCGTATTATAACCTGAAGAGTAAGTGGTATACCAGTGTTTGTATGCCAGCAGTGCTTCTCATTCTCCTTGTCACTGGGTGTCAGGCGTTAACAACACTTGTTTCTGCCAGTGCAGAGCTTTATTATCCTTTGCGCGGGTGGTGTAATAGAAAAAGGGAGCGCAGTGATATGGAACAGCGGCACTGCATTTTGACTCTGTTCGTGCCTCACACTTGGGTTAGTGCCTTGTCCAACAAGGCAACGCTTACCAGACAATATATAGGTATTTCACAGAAACCGGCCACCAAGACTTAGAAATGGGCTTTTGGAAGTAAAAAGACGGTTTGCTAACCAAAGTGACACCAGTGGTGGCGGACGTCATAGAAAAGGTGAATCATTTTAACAGGTCATACAGAGTCATACATGCAGAGTGTCCCAACTAAGATGGAGATATATTTGAAATAGCCCTAAGCGTTCATCCCTACTAAAATAAACTCAGTGTTACTGTGTCATGCAAAGTACGCACTGCTATTTTATTTTTTTCATTCCGCCTACTACTATTCAACTATCCCTCAAACCGCTCAAATGCGAATATGTCAATAGGAAAGTTGATTAGCGCCACGAAAATAATTCCACTGAGGTATTTTCGACGAGGTAGGTTTGGAGAAGCTCTTTTGGAGCATTGGCTCTACTCTCCTATTCACAAACCTCGAGGTCAATGGATGGTGCAATTGTGACTTTGAACTTGCACTGTGCAGTAAGCGTCTTCCTCTCCACGAAGCTGCATCCGCAATGCACTTTCGCGCTGTGCATTGAGCATCGTCGTCTTCTTGGAAGCCAAAGACTGATAACGCAGCCGTGCCAGACAGGCGGCCGATACCAACGAACAATGAGGAGCCGGCCCGTTGCCTGGAAGCGAATCGAAGCTACAGCAAACACTGCGGCCGCGGCCGATGGCTAATGCTCATGAAACTTGGTTCGAGGACAGTCGAACCTGTACAATTTTTTTTTTCGGAAGATATTAAAGCCAGCGTGTGACGGCAAGCTCCGTCGTTATCATCGAGGTCTCGACTGAGATTCTCTTAGATTAAAAACAGGTGAAGAACTTCCGGACAGCACGAGCAAACAATTCGTATACTGGGAGCTCTGAACTCGTCCTTATGTAGTAAATTTCGAAACAAGGAAGCGAAGATTCGAGAATTGAAATGTCATACAGCTGCTTACGCGTGCCGGGGGTGGGGGAGAACAGGTCGCCCATTTTCGATGGAAATAAAGGTCGTCCAACCAACCAAACAACAGAGACGAGCTACAGAGCACGTACAGTCTGTCAAAAATATACGGCCCAAGGGTTTTGCATCTAAACCTCGTAACAAGGCTCGTTCCGTATCTGCAGCGCTCGAAATCCCGTACACGGGAAATCTAGTCGTCACTGTTTTCTGTGATTAACTTCATATACCAGCATTGCTTTCAGGAGCTTAGTTAGAACGCTCAGAAGTGAACCCCTTGGGCTGTATATTTTTGACAAAGACTGTCCGTCGCTGGTTTACGCACGGTATCGCCCTCAGAAACACAAAAAATACTCAGAATGCACACAGTCTTGTTCAATATGGCCGTTAGCACGGCGCCACTTTACCGGTAGCTATACTGGTGGGCGGATTTCTGGGCTGCGCAGAAAAAATTGAAAGTACGACTGCCATCAGCACGTACACCTGGACTGTCCGGAGCTGAAACGCGAATCTACGCATTTGGCATGCATCTTACCGACTTGAAAGGTTTGGCGAAAAGTGGCATGTAAGTATATGAGGAGCCTCGCCGCAGTGTTGCAGTGGTTAAGATTCCCGACTATAGTGCTGGAGTACCCGGATTCGATCCCGACCACGGGCGGTTGCGCTTCGATGGAGCGCGAAACGAAGAGGCATCCGTACGCTGTGCGATGTCAGTGCACGTTAAGGATCCCCGGGTGGTCGAAATTACTCCGTAGCCCCTCCACTACGGCACCCCTTTCTCTCTTTCCACTTTCACTCCCACCTTCCTTCCTTCACTTGCAGTGTGGTTCAGCTGTCCACGGAACAAGTGCGACAGATACTGCGCCTTTTTTGTGAACCAACTATTATTATTATTATTATTATTATTATTATTATTATTATTATTATTATTATTATTATTATTATTATTATTATTATTATTATTATTATTATTATTATTATTATTATTATTATTATTATTATTATTATTATTATTATTATTATTATTA
>JAJIZL010065203.1:0-31015 GCA_023969395.1 Amblyomma maculatum | reverse complement strand
CAAATTTCGACTCAAAATGGTTTCATAAACCTCCCAATTTTCACCGTGCTCCAGCGCTATCGTCTAGGGTCGCCGTCCTCCGGTGTCTAGTATCAGCCAATGGATCTGGCTACATTGCAGTTTTGACGGGTCAGGTTTGACGTGAAAGTGTCTCTCTCTCGCCGGCTGCATTGGCTGACGTGGAACCTGGGATATGGCAGTTTTTCATGACGACCATGGAACGCGTAGGGTGCTTCTAAGAGTTCTCGTCCCTCGCTGTCTTTCCTTACTTCGCCCGTGTTACTTTAGCGCTATGAAAAATGATAGCATTCATGCGGATGCTGCTGGTGTCTCAGGCTGTAGCCAAAGTTTTACATATCTTAAGCCGAACTAATTTTTACACCACTGCTTTCTTGGCTTAGAAGTTTCTATTTTATGAGTTTGGATAAGCATCATTCCCTCAGCACCAGTGCCTTGGCTGGGACGTGTAGCTAAGTCAAAGTCATTTTTTCATCTCTAAAACGAATTTTGTGCATATTGGGTAAATCACTAGCAAATAACCATACGTGTTTCGCGGAAGCCAGTGCAGGCAACAGTATATATGTGAAATGAAAGGGTGCACTACTCGCTACCCTTAATGCCTCCTTTACAATAAAAACAGTCGTGAATTCTCTTACTACCTTAGTCATCTCTAGCGCCAATCTTTCCTTTCGAGCATCTTGTGCAGTGCAAGCCAATGACCGGATATTGATCTCATGTTGGCAATGCCCAGCCCTATATGACCAGTACATTGTATACACGCTGCCAATATTGGGCGCATTGTTTCTGTCGCCTGCGGTCCGATAAAATATTTGTTTTGTTATAGAGCTTCGCTATTGTATCATGGGCCTTGAAGACCACAAATACAAGCAAATGAGTGTAGCTTATGCAGCTGGTTTTTCTTGAGCAAGTGCAGGTGTTTAGAAGTAATAAAGACCATTTTTATGTTTACTGAAAGGCAGATTGTGGCGGGCACATCTTAAATGATAGAGGCGGGCGGCTTTCCGCAGTGGAAAATGGCTTCAGTTGTTCTGTCAGCCAGAATATGGAAACACCCGCGAAATGTGCTTGAATCCCTCATTCTTAAGGCAGTGATCTGCCTTATTGCGATAAAGGTTTGGTGAGTGGATTTGCAGTTTATTAAACATTACATGTTTAAAAGGACATTTTGTAAACTTTTTTTTTTGCCCAAGCAGAGCTTGTACATTTTCCGGCTGCATGGCGGCAGATCACTCCGTTAATCATCACTTCACATATACAAATCTAATATTTCAGTTGGAAAACTTTATAGAGCATTTTTTGACTAATACCATATTTTTGTGCTATTTTCAGCGCCGAATCTGTGGAAGATTCAACCCCGCGGAGTTTTGATACAGTCGGGTCAACTGTTGCCGATGTCAATAAGTCGTGCCGGAGTCATGTGAGTCATGCGTGGAACTAAAGTTTCTATTAAAGCATATTCCAAATAAAAGGCTGCATACATGTTCTAGAATGTATCTACAGGGACGGATTTTGAATATGCATTTGGTAGCCACGCTGTGCAACATGACGCCCTGTGAAGGCCTTAAAAAAAAGTTTGCTAGTCAGCCTGTACTTGTCCTGAGTGCCTGCTTGTTTCAACAATACAATAAATGTAAATTCATACTGCAGAATTATTAGAAATTTGTTCAGCGGAACTACCTGCAGGAACCGTACCCAGAGGAGACCTTCCACTATAGAGATCTTGAAAGACGAATGCATCTCAGTACGATTGGATTCTAACGTCCTTATCATGGTTATATTAAGGGTTTTACTGTCTTTTTCGCATAAACGACGTATAAATTTTTTAATTTACCTTCGGCACTCTTACTTCCTTCTGTACGTATCTTGAAACACAATCTTCTGTGTTTACATCATGTGTTAGGCTTTTACGTCATGTCTTTACATCATGTGTCTTTATATCATGTGCCTTTACATATGTGTTAGGTATTCTTTTACCAACTTGTGTTGGTAAAGGAATACCTAACACATGATGCATGAGCTGTGGACCAATTACGCCTCCAATCAGCACAAATTCTGGGAAGCCTGATGACCAATAATATACAATGACTAACTCACCACATGAACTTTTCAATCGAACTCGCACTAAGAGTTCACGTATTTAAATACATGCCCCCCATCATGCCCCTGTCAAAATGTACTCTTTCCACACTATCATCAGCACGAACATCACTGTGGCACCTTAAACTTAAGTCCAGACTGGTCAGAGGAATGTAACTCGGCAATAGGGTTTGTTTCTTAACTCTCTAGTATGAACCAACAATGAACTATTATCAACCAACTAAGTATGAACCAACTAGCCCTTCAGCAAGTACTCCTCTAGAATATCAGTGCTGAAACCTCTTAAGTTATAAATCTGTGTAGGGTAAGGGGAACTCGTGTCCTTACCCTTCGAGATCTTTTTGTCTTAAGGGGAGCCCTAAGTGTTTCCTTATAAGGCTGACAAGTGTTCCCTTATGCGGCTGACACTTCTAGCTATAACACGGTCACTACTAACAAAGCGTAATGGCTTTCGACGCCACTATGCAATAAAGCTAAATGGCAGGTGATGAGAAGCATCGCATCCTGGTCCCTCTGTACTTGTGTCGTTTTGCTTTGGCATGCGCCTTCATCGTACGCAATGTTGCTGTGAAAGCCGTGAGCGTGTTATAGTTAAATGTGGATGACCTTGTAGCTGCCTTTGAAGGGTGTCTAATCAAGTTCTTCGTCTTTCCGCTTCACGCAGTGGTGTGGCGACTGTCCACCCGAATGCGAGTGTCCATGGCGGCAATACTTCATTCTGTCTCGACACTGTGTTCCGGCGCAATTTAGGCACTTGGGAGGGGACATTGCCTTCTAGCAAGAGATAAATAAATCATCTTAAACCAGAAATAGTTGGTGTCGAAATTCATTTAGTTTATTTAGAAAGAAATTGAGTTGGGGACAAAGATTCAGTGCTCGGAATTTGCAGTCTCCAGCGGGTTCCAAGTGTGCTAATAAGTGTCACGTATATGAAAGTAAACCAGCAGAAAGAGAGTCTACAACTATAATAACAAAATCTAATCAGCATCATGAACGCCTCACTTTTGAAATCACATATCATATTGCAAATAACGTTTGGTTGTGGCAATGGTTGCAGACTAACATATACACAAAAGAGATTTGAGAGCAGGCAAAAAAGGATACTAGGCATCGAACGCAAACTGTTCCTTTTCCACGATGCGGAAACTAGTACAGTCTGAAACGATATTCTGTAGTACAAAACACCATTCTGCTATCATTTATTCACGGGAGTTTTAGGGGCTTTATTTTCAGTGCTCCAGCCAGAGAAATCGACGGAACCTTGTTAAAATACAACCTTGTTAAAAGTCTCGTAGTTTCGTCGTAACATCAGACTTTTCTGCGAATGTGTACACATAGAATGTTTGTAGTAGTTTAGTATATTGTGCACTGGTTTTCTGTATTTCATAGTTCTGCTGTACTTTTTGTTGCAGGTACACAATGTTCAAATGTTACTATAGGAATTTTCTGCGGTCACTGAAAGTTCAAGACCACCACTTTCCCGGCCTAAAGTCGCATACAAATTATGTTGGGACAACCGAAATTTTTCTTTAGTTCTTTATAAGGTCTTTAATCGTGCTCTAAAACCTTCATCGTGCTACTTGTGTGGTACGTTTTGTACGAAGTGTTTTATGCGTTGAATATTGGTTATAAGCAATCTTAAATACTTCAGATGGAATTCAGTGGATGAGCTGCCAGACACAAAACAAATGACATTTTCATGCTTAAGGAACCTGTGCAATCTGTTACTTTTGACAGTTTTTTTCTGAACACTGTATCTACTGAGAGCAGGTTAGCGGCAGCGACCCTAGATTACATTTTTGTGCGAATTATTATTGAAAATGAGAAAGTGAACGACGTTATGACAAACTTAGCAGGACTTCGCTTAGCGAAAGATTTCATTCGTCAGTGCTGAAAATACAGAAATTAAAAGGAGTCATTATGGATACCATATCATGGGGTGATAACGTTCCTAACACCATTTCAATGAATGCATGGACGTATAGGGGTCATGTGGCAATGCAGGCGCGTACTAATGCTTAGCACTCTCAATCTCATGGTCATTTCTAATCAAAGATGCAACGAGTGTGTGTTATTTCATATTATTGTTTATTTTATTATTTATTTTGATATAATATGCTCCCGATTCGAGCTTCCGTCAGGGCGATCACAAGAAAAAATCTGCTTATATGCAAATATTTTTACCGCAGTACAGGAGTGGGCACTGGGGAAAGACAGGACGCGCCCAGCCCTACGTTTTTGTTTTTTTTTTTTTTGTCCGTGAGTTCTTATTTAGGGCCGTTGCCCTATTCGTACGATTACTACTGTACATTCTCAAATAATTCTCAAATACAACTAATATGACAAACACCTATTAAACACCTGATAGAATTTACTTCCATAGTTTTAAGATTCCGACATTTTTGCTCAGCGTAGCCGTCACTGCAGGATTGTCTTGGGGATGAAGGCAACAAATGCTGAATCGCATGCGTTGTTGTTCTGCCTACGTACCGGTTTCCAAATTCAGGTAAATATTGTTTATTACTAGCCTCAGGAAAATTTAAAAAACAGCACGAGACGTTTATTCTTCTTGCGTGTGACACCATAGACTCTTAAGTAAAGTTCTCACAAAACAAAAAGACATTTTACTCACCAACCGAGTCTGAAAATATGATCTGACACAAGGATTCGCAAATTTCAGTCGAGATAAGCAGCCAATAATTTGGTAAAAAGGCATTCCGAGCTATTTACGGGTATCACGGCAGACCGGAAAATTTAGTAGCGACCCCACTATTAAGAAGCACCTTCTGTTCAAAGCAAACCGGGTTTACATATTTCGCTTGTTACGGTATGTTCAAATCAATAGACTATATTCCTTCCTTCCTGACCGTCTTCCTACTAAATCTTAATCACAACATTCCAGTTGTTCTCAATAACTCAATTCTAAGTTTTATGTTTGGGCTCGCTAAGAGAATTTGAAAAAGACAAAAACCAAATATTCATGTTAACCTCAAATAATTACCTTTATTATTTTTAAAGAATGCGTTTTATTTTGTCATCTGAAGTTGATTCTACAGTCTTTTCTTTGGTTATTTGTGCCATGTTTATTCTCTGCTTTGAGAGTGTGTTCATGCGTTTATATTATTTGCTGTGATACTGTCATTTTTCTAAATTAAGGTGTTTGCTATAACACCATGTTACAGTTTATTTTCTCTGCTGCGCACTGTTTTACACTGTGCTAGGGAAATGCGATCACTTGAGGCCTAAATGCCTTTTGTCAGCATTCCTTGTTTTATTTGTAAAAGAAAATAAATAGTCAGTTAAACTCATCCCAAGAAGGTAAGGAACAAAAGCTCAGGTTCTTAGAAGGTCACTTACTTCGCCTTTGCTTTCTTGTGCTCGTTACGTGCTATAATTAAGCAAGGTTATTTTGTTGCTAACGTGATAAATGCCTAATACTAGCAATTGCATGTAATCGACAGTCACTGTGATCCGCTACAGGGAATCCTAAAAGCGCATGACAGTACACTGTTGCAGTTTTCTAGGGAGCTTTGACACGTCAATACACTCTAAACACGAATAAGCCTTTAAAGGAGTAAAAAGAGAGTAGCTTGTTCTCTAGCGCACTCCCTATTGAAATCAGGGCATGCTATCCGAGCCTTGCGGAGTATTTTCATCACTAAAATTACACAAGCCCATCCTCACTTGAATATATGCGAAGCTCTAACAATTGCAAAGATTGTAATACGATTTTGTGTCCTCTAATTAATAACATCTAAACCTTTATGGCAATGGTTCATTTTCTCCTATCACTGCTAATTACTTTATATATTATTTAGGGAGAGAATATGCTTCTGCTGAGAAAGTATAGCATCCCGTATGTTTAGTGGTGAAACAACTTGAGAGCTTGAACAGAATACCATGTCCCTAAAAGGAAGTGCCCTAATGATACACCCTTTGATAGTGCGGCATGATACACCCTTTTTACTCCCGTTTAGTCTTCTTTGTGTTTAGAGTGTAGCAATAAGAGTGAACACTTCTCTTTCTTTACATTTATGTCGTCATATCTGTCTCTACGCATAATCATTTCATAAAAAAAATTATTGAGGGTCTTAGCAAATGCCGTGCTTAACTGTGAGCACAACGTTTCACTGATGTAGATAGAAGGATGTAAATAGCCATTTTTGACCTAGAGAGAAGTTTGTTTCCACCCGTTAAACGCGGTACACATCTTTGGACAGCCTTGAAGCCGAGACGCAGTATGTTCCCCAGTTCGATTTCATCGTCCTTGCGTACAAGTTATAACTCTGTAGCAAACTTCAGTGTAAATGTGGAGAACGAGAGCAGTTTCGCTGTTGGCTGAGTCCGTCCTTTTCAAATCGTCGGCCAGCTGTCAATTTGCGTGACTCGAACCTATTTTGGTACTTCCATTCCTTGAGCAACGATCCCATTGTACTCACCTGAGTACGTCTTAAAGTTCATGCGTTTCGAATGTTGCACACTCGTGAGAACAAAGGGGGCGAAAGGGGAGGTCTGTTAAAGACTTTCTCGCTTTTTCTTCCCCGAGAGAAGCTGCAGTATACGCTTAAGTATAAACACAGCTGTGGAATGAATGCCCAACAGCTTCTTTTAGGAGCTTGAACCTATGTTGACGTAAACGACCATAAACGTGGAAAACAGAGATGGCATCCATCGGTATGCCGACTCACTTTTGCATTTACTGGGCCGAAAGTTACACGAAGGACGCTGCACCATGATTCTTACTCTTGCCTGTGTCCTTGCACTGATCACTTGGTGAGTCATTCCACTGTAGTCAAACTAGGTGCGTGCAACAATAGTCTCTACATGAATACAACATCGCTTAATTGTCCCTTTCTAGCGAGGCATCCACAACATTAAGTCTCGGTGGTTTTGCCATTTATGTGTCCATAAGGTCACGCGCAGCAAATTTAACAACTTATTATATTTTTTTATGTTAGGGCCATTAAAATTAGGTTTGCAAGGTCTTGATGGGGATCCTCCTTTAACAGGAAGAAGCACATGGAGGGTACATATAGTAACTGCATGAAAGCGCATCGGGTTTAAAAGGTGCAGCCATATATATATCCACCACTGTGTTCCCCAAAAAAAATTGTCTTACCATTTGTGATTTATTTCCTTCAAATATGTGCAATGTGTAAGCTTGTGTCATTAAAATTGTACGATTGGAGCTCGGACAGAATAAGTACTAATCTGTTTAAGAAAAATGTGCAAATAACTTTTTGATCTCGAAACGACAATCAAGCCTTTGAAAAAAAAAAAGTATTTTTATTTTTTTCAGTATTCGAGCTACACAAAATTCGACTAAACGTTATCCGCATATCATGGCCCGTTACGGGAACGAACCCTGCGATTCATATGTAAGTGGATATTCTCAGCTCAGTATAACTGCAAAATCAATAACGAATAAAGATATTTCTTGTTACTATGCTTTTCAAGCCCGCCTGTTTGTGTTTGTGTTTTTTTATGTCGTGACGGGGCTACAACAGTTCACAGAAATGTCATCATTTCACATTTATCTGTGATGTTGTGGTCTATCCGGTGCATGAATATTGTCTCTCCGATGACATCCCATAAATCTAACTGAGCTCAAAGCGCCCCACACTAATTCCGACTTATATAAACTCAAAACGTGGTTTAAAATATGCAACATCTGCTGTACCATTATGCTCGATTCGTCGACTGCTGGCTGTCCGCGCTTTATTGCAGATGAATTAAGTCGAAAGCCCTTCTTGGCTCGACAATGGCGTGGTCTATACGGTGTCCACAAAAGGTGTAACCTCGAACTGCATAATCAGTTATATTAAAATTAATGATTGAAATTAATTCGATACAAATACCTGATATGTAATGAATAATGCTAGTGATAGTGCAAGATTAGATAGTGATAGTTGCTGATAAATATAGATAGTAAAATAAAAAAGTAATGACCTATGATCGGTATAGTGACACTGGTAATAGCTAGTGATAGCGATGTAACAGATAGTGATATACTGGTGAAGATAGGCATTGATAGATAACTATATGTAGTCATAGAGACGGATACTGATAGTACTGCAATGAAGGTAGGTATAGTAACGGTAAAAACGGAATAATATACTGGTGATAGTAATTGTAATAGTAATAGTGGTAAGTGACAGTGATAGAGATTATGATTGTGCAATAGTTATAGTGGCATACATAGTAGTAGTGATAGCGAATAAAGTTAGTGACTAAGGTAGTGATGATGGTGATAATGGAAAAGAACAACAATCTCATGATTTCAGTCCAATGAGGTCGTAGGTTCGAGCCCGAGCTTTCGCATTTTTAGTTCTTAAGAAGTCTTAAGACACGGCATTCATGCCAGTGTCGATGACTTTGAAATTGCTGCAAAATTGAGGAGCGGAACTATGAACGCGCACGTCTATACCTAAGCAGCTTTGCGAGGAGAAACGCTGGCTCTTTACTGGTCATAGTACGTTCGCAGTGAAGCTTTGTTCTGTACCATAGTGTATATATTTCTTTTCATTTTACCTACCCTTTTCTTTCTCTCTATCGCTCACCTCTTTGATTTCCTCTACCTTTTCCTCGCTATCCCTTTATTTCCGCCGCCCCAGTTCAGGTGCTTCAGATATCAGACAGCAGATACCGGGGCTGGCAAACATCTTTTCTAGCTTCCTTTTGTATATACAACAAATAACCACCACCACCACCACCACCAGTGAGGCTTTGATGGTGACAGCCACTTAACACGGCCTCAGGCCCCTGAATGACGCTCCTTGTAATTAGTTCTTCTGCGGGCCCTCTCACCGCGAGATTTACCTAGAGGTGGAGCCACCGTCGCTCCAGTAGTGTGGATCGGCAGCCGGCGGCGCTCGCAGAAACACACGCGGCGTACGTCTGCTTTCGAGTTTACGGCGGGTTTGTTGGCGATGAAATCATGCCTTATGCAATGCATTAGCGATTTACTGTTTAGAGTGTTCCAATATTGCAGAAAAAAAAATCCATGAATTTCGCCAATGCAGCAAAAAAAAAAAAAAAGATGTGCGGATTTTAGGACAAGGCACGCAGCCACCCGTCTTTTAGATTTACTGCCATCGCTTTGCACGCCTTTTGCATTGTACGACGCTCACAAGCCTAATATCTGGGCCTGAACATGACATATCGCCTTTTCAACAGTGTGCGCGTGTCTTATACGAGGGAGATAGGCAAAATTAGTGTCAAGCCCACGGTGATACAAGGTTCGTGCTCTGACCTGCAGTACTTTAGAATGAGTCGAAGCAGCCTGGTTCATTATATCGTACTTGACTCGAGAATTAAGCGCGTTAAATGTAGCACTGAAAGCGTACTGCCAGGCGGGTTGCCGTATACTGAGTGGACATCAACTTTGGTTAGACAATCAGGCACAAGTATACTCCAAAAATAAGATTACGTAAGCCGGCACTGTACAGGAAACCTCGCCGCACAGGAAAGCTGACTGCTCACGTCTAGAGCAGTGAGTGGATTAAGTTTACCGAGCTCACAAAGAGGCAAATGCTTCTCGCGGCAGATAATCTGATAGTGTTGCACTGTGAAATGACTAAATGACTTCCTGAAACCGAGAGAACTATAAGAAATTTCTTATGTGTGTGATGTTGATAATTTGTAAATTAGTAGTATATATATTTTTAATGACAATGACTTGTACACACGTACTTGACAAAATGTAGTACTATCAGCGATTATTTTCAGTAACGTTAAAGTGCGAGGTACGAATCAGTAGCGGCGAAGACATCTTAAAAACTGCGCTTGGTCGCTGTCATGGTCTGGCTAGGAATTTTGAAGGCTGAAGATTTCTTTATCATTGTAATTATTGTTGAACAGTGACTCAATCTTATGCGAAGCAAAATATTAGGGTTACTTCCAAAACAGGTGCCAGATATAAACATATATCCTGAAAGAAATGGAGCTCATCTTATCATGTGACTATAAAGATGTGTTTATTTCTGAAATAAACACTGACGGTGAAGCCCGTATGAAGCTATTTTCCTCCCCTTGTCAGAAACAACGAATTTGCTTGGAAGACAGCACAGGCGAAAAAAGGTTCTAATTATTCTAATGGGCTACCAGTATACATTGATCTATGTGTATTATGCAATATTTAGTGATACAGGTGCTGGGAGGATTTGTTTCTCAAACGTTCGAGCATTTCTTTAAAGCGAAATGGGCTCACTGCCACTGTTACGGAAGCGCCGAAGCTTTCAACCGAAAAAAAAAGATTAAAAGAAATGCATATAGGGGTTTATATACCGCGCCATGCGACATCGGCTATATGACGGATGATGCTGTAGGGGTGTGCTTGGGTGTCGTTGACCACGTGGGATTGTTTAAAGTGCAGTCAAATACCACAGGCAAGGGGTGCCTTTCAAAACTGCCGGGATCGAACTCCCCGTTCTTGAAATCAGCAGCCGAGCGCCCTACCACTGAGACACCGCGACAGAAGTTTAACAACAAAAAAAGTACTCAGACAACTCTATCGTGGATACAAAAGGCACAGAGTGGCTTGTTCAAACTGCATTCTGTTATGCAGCAGTTGGCGGTCGCATGTTTCAGTAGCTGCAGTATTGCAAACAAAAACGGGAATACACGATTTCTGAACGTTTGCATAAAGTTGTATTGACAGCAGCAACCTGTTCTGCTTTGACACGGCGCCTAAGACAGCACCGTTCGTTTGAGATACCGGTTGTCAACAAATCTGAAGCGCCGAAGACCGCGATTGATAATATCCTTTCCAGCATGACATACTCGATATGGATAAGTGTTTTGTAAGCAGTTGGGTATAGCAAAAGCGCACAAGAACCGCGAAACAAACAAAACGCACTCTTGTACACGCCGCACGCGCACACGTAAATCACTGCGGGCTGGCACGCGACACAAACACGCATCCACACTGAGTACGGTTCGCCGCTATGCCGCTAGGTGGCGACTCTGCTCGATCTCGAGGTCAATAGTTGCGCCCTTTCCTTCAGGGCACGGCTCAAGTGTTCACTTGAAGTGCTGCAGTTGCCGCGCCTCTCCTTTCTCCGTGGCCTTCTGCTCACCGTTTCCCGTGACAACTGCACTCTCAAAGTATAGAAACTTGCAGCTCAGTAGAGGCAAAGTTTTGAACGTACACGATGAGAAAAGATCAGGGGACTCCTAAGCTCCTCATTAAGGTTTTGTGGTCTCGGTTTCTCTTTTTATATCACGTCACAAACTCCGAAGACTCGTGTTATTTAATCCCATCATCACTGATGGAACGGTCCATCTCATGTTGACTTTCCTAACCAAATAAATAGATTTGTAAACTATGCTTCATGGGCCGTCAGCGTACGCCACTCTACCCAGACTCCACTTTGATTTGTTTAACATCCAAAAACTAAACTTCTTTAGACGCCCGCTACTTTGTAATGACAGAGTGCGTATTGTCCCCTGCAGGTCTGCTATGACGACAAGTGCCCACCCTGGTGCAGCTGTCCCAGCTGGCTCAAGCAGTTTTTTCTGGCCCACCGCTGCGTTGACAAATGAAACATCATGAAGGCAGTCTTCAGCCTATAAAACACAAGAGTGGCGATTTCCACGAAGTCTCTGTTTTTATTTCTATCACTGGTGCCTCTTACACTTGGAATTATTTCGGAATTCTAATTCGGAATTTTCAGAATTCGGACTCCTTAAACTGTGTGCCAGCCCTGAGGGATTGCACTCTGGCCACGTTCTAAACCAGGCTGAGAAGGAAGAGTAGTTGCTTACAGCGCAAATTTTAACACTAGCAATGTTCGGGTTGCTACTAAGTCACTTCATACACGCCTTAATAGAACGACAGGAGAATGAACGTCTGCCGTGAAGGAGGTCAATGCGGGTCAAAAGTTCATGTATGTATTGCCGCAATGTTAAATACTCCTCCACTACCTCCACCTGCACCAAAATGTGACAGTAGCCTGTAGAGCTAGGTAAGCAGATTTACTGGCACCAACACACAAGCACTGGCGAACTAGACGACTGAGCTAACCGACTTGTGAGCGAGCTCCTCGAGCTAAGGAGACGAGCGCGTGCCAGTCTCGCGAGCTCGACTGTGTTTAAAATTGCGGCAATATGTATAGAGATTGAAGGTCACTCCTTGTAGGGTTGAGTTCGTGAGCCATGGTGCCACACATCGAATGAAACTTCACGAGCATAGGGGATAAAACATTGATGTATTAGAGGATAACGAAACCGCGTCGACAGTGCTGCATAGCAATGGTAGAGAAAGAAATTGCAAAATAATGCACGCAATCCCACTTACGTGGCAGGTATGACTGCGAAAGAAAGAAGCCTCGTACTAACAAAACGTCAGTGTGGCACAAAGACGAGTTGCGTAGACGTAGCTACTCACACCAGGTACCGCAGCAGGCTCCATCTTCAGGCTGGCCTCCGGTGCACCATCACTGCAGGGTCATGATGTAGAACACGGCCCACGCGAGGTTCGTGAACGTCACGACGGCGGCCATCGCAACCATGACGG
Source organism: Amblyomma maculatum (assembly GCA_023969395.1). Taxonomy (NCBI): domain Eukaryota; kingdom Metazoa; phylum Arthropoda; class Arachnida; order Ixodida; family Ixodidae; genus Amblyomma; species Amblyomma maculatum. The sequence goes on along the minus strand of JAJIZL010065203.1, from coordinate 18,381 downwards.
CCACCGACAGAGTGTCCGAGATGCAGCAGCGCTAAAGTACAAATTCCACCTGTTAGCTGCTTGCTCCGTGCTCATGCAAGGTAGTTGTGCCTTGGCTTATCTAGCTTCCCCCTCCGCGATCAGTTAGATACCACCTGGTCACGCAACGGCCGCGACGGTCGGAAATGCGCCGTCATGTCACATCCGAGTACCCTTGCACTTGGACAATGAAAAAGAAGCGCGCCTGAGAGCGCAGTGTGCACAAGTTGGTGTGCCGAGGCGTCAGTGGACGGGGAGGAACGAAATGTTTAATGGAATATAAGCTTCGTGATCACAAGGACCGTAACAAAATCCGCTGCGCAAAAAGGCACTCCCAGATCGCTGCAATGAACCCTATCATATACGAGCTGTGGCCGCCCTATCCCTGCAGACTTGCAAGTTTGATCAGTTCACCTGACATTCCCTCTCAGTAACTTATGAGATCGTCTCTTATCTTGCCTCTGCACTTCATCCATGTCCATGCATTCTTCATTCATGCTGAGATAGTGTCATCGCAAAGAAACGCAAGACCACGCGCCCATGACATCAAGTTTAGCAGAACGGTGATACTAACAGTGTCACTCGGGCGCTGTGGATTGTTAGCTTTGTCGGTGCATATGCAATAAATATACAGTAGCGCAGCAGAAAATGACGAACGGAAGAAGATAGAAAGCAAGAGCGCCCACCAGTGTCTCAAAGGCCTCCTTTCTTTCAAGAAGCTTCGTTTCGATGCGAAGTGCAGAGAAGTAAGCAATGCATCAAGCGAGATGATTCAGCACGTGTTCGCTGCAGGATGTGGTCCCCGGAATGGGTCTATCGAGCACGGTAAGGCTTCATTCTTTTAACAGGTACCACTTCAGGCCCTAGCTGCACAGAAGAGCCAACATTCCTTGTTTCAGCTCGCTTAATTGGCGTAACACGTCGTATAAGCGACAAGCAGGGGCGGACAAGCTTTTCACAGCGCACTCGCAAACGGATTGGACATTAAGAAAGTTATAGATGAGCTAGATTGTTCATGTTTTCCGGAAGTAGTGCAGTGCTTTCCACAGACTAAACCAGAAGAGAGTATCGACATGAAGCAGGCAGAAACATTTGTGTAGGGTTACTTATAGCCATCCATGACGAACGGAGTCATCAGAAAAGGACTCCGATGGCTGACGCGACCCGACACGCCTGCAAGCCGCTCGGTTCTGATCCCGACAAGGCAGCCCACCAAAAAGAATGAAGAGTGAGATTGGTTTCCTGATCGGTTTGGGCACTCCCGGCCAGTGTTGGAATGCTGTATTCGGAATTCTGCACTGCGGAGTCCGCACAGAATGTGGGATATTGCACTGCAGAATCCACACCGTATTCGGGATACTGCATTGAGAGAAAAAAGGTGCTTGTGAAAAATGTTGTGGAACGTGTGTGTGCATTTGGCGCCAGACGATGGCGTCAACCATAGTGAGGGCTTTCTGGATTGGTAGAAGTGTCCTTCATAATTTTTGTACTCGGTTGTGTTCGTGTAAGTGAGCGGTTATGAGCATGGAGACATAAGACCGTCACTGGGGTCGAGAGTATTGTGCCTCTTCGTCGGTTTCTTTGTCCACAGCCTGTGCTCGTTCTGGTGTTCTAGGCTCTTCCTCCTCTGGGGCCCGGTGGGGGAATGCGTCATCATAAATCTCGGGAGGGCACATTTACGTGCTCACTGCCAAGAAGAGAGCCACGGCCTCGGGCCCAAACAACTTTCTATTCCAAAGCAACTCTCGTATTGTGTACTCTTGTCATTCAAAAATTTGCAACGAACTGTGACAAATATAGTTATGTGATGTTAGGAAGATAGTGAGAGACCGGAAAGCGTGGCGTGACATGGTCCATAGGGTCACAAAGAGTCGGACACTGAACTGACTGTGACAAATATATTCAGTTCCTAGAGGACACTGCATTTTTTATAAAAAAGCGACCGACACAACCCTTCAGTTATACTCAGACGGAACATCTCTCTACAAGCCATTATGCAGCTGGTCACGTCTGGCCATTAACACCAGCTCCTAATTGCTGTGAGCTATGAAAAGGAAAATATACGTGTAACAGGAAAAGACAGGGAATGAGCGGAATTGTTTGGGAACCAACGAGATACATATATCGTACTTCGTAACAAGGAGGCGAAATGGGGCATAATCACGGCATGTAATCCAAAGTCAAGATAACCGATGATCATTAAGTGCAACGTAGTGGGCTTGGAATACGGGACAAGGCTTTGTCCTGCAAAAGACAGTTTAGTTTCAGGCGATTGCTACAATGACAGCAGTGATGTTTACACAAAATGTGTGCCATTTTCTGGGAAGTTTTGTGTTGTGTGTGTAAGTGTTGTGGCAGTAGTCAGCGCCACCAAGGTGTTGTGACAGTAACCAGCGGCACTGAGGTGACCGGGTGGACGTCCAGGTGACGCGCGGGACTTGGACGGGACACGACGTCTGTGTGAGCTGTGTTAGTACTAGGAGCCGTGGACGGACGGCGGACGGCCGTCATGCTGACCGCATGCAGTTGTCAATAAACGTTGTCTTGCTATGTAACAATCGGCGACGAGAATTAACCGAGTGTCGACTTTGATGTCAAAGTTAGAGCCGTTTGTGGGTGGAGCTAGGGCATTGATGGGAGGAGCACGTGGAGATCCTTGAACAGCATTTCATCGCCAACAGCATTCCGGAGGATAAGAATAGTGTTGTACTTCTCATCTCGTGCAGAAAGCCGATGTACTCACTGTTTCGTCTTTCACTGGCACCCCGACGGCCAAGTGAAGTCCCCCTCACCGAGATAATCAAGCTGTTGGCCAACCATCATGCGCCTAAACCGTCCGTGATCCTACAGCACTATCATTTTCACTACTGGGCTCAACGGGACGGCGAACCAGACAAGGAGTTCAATGCCGAACTGCGTAAGTTGGCGGACCTATGAGATCTTCGAGCTGAGCTAGAAACCAACTTGAAGGATCGGATAGTGTATGGTATTCCGGATGATGCAACGCGATGACGGCTGCTGGAAGAGTCCAACTGACGCTAGACCGCACGGTCAAGATCATCACTAGCATGGAAGCTGCCGTTTCGGGCGCCAAAATGGTGACCGGGCACGCACATGACGTGACCGTTCACCGTGTGTCGAAAAGTGGCGAGGCGGCCAGTGATTGTTATCGCTGCGGCGGGAGGCGGTCTTTCACGTTCAGGAGCTTACGGCGTTTTCTTTCCCAGAAAAAAGGTCATGCAGCGAAAAATACACGAGTGAACCGAAACCTGGAACAAGTCTGCAAGGCGCTGAACAAAAAAAAAAAAAAAACAGGCAACGAGGAGCAGGACCGGCCCGATATCGACCTCACCGACGGGTGATGGCCGTAGACACTGTGGATACGCCAACCGACGACTAAAACGGAGAAACGGACGTTGGTAATTTGTGGGTACTGGAGATCAGACCAGCGATACCCCCGTCAGGCCACAGGCAGACACGATGAATATCCTGGAGCCGAGAGTTCCGCCTATTTGCGCGGTGGCGGTCGTCAACGGTTAGTCGATACGCACGGAAGTTGACACAATAGCAGTTTACTCGGTAATAGATGAAGGGGAATTCACGAGACGTTTGCCGGGAATGCCGCTGGAGAAGTCTGATTTCAAGCTAAGAGGCTGCTTTGGGCACTAGTCAGCGGTCACGGGTAAAGCTTCAGTGCTTGCCAAGTTTGGGGGAAAGGTTGCACAACCATAATTTTTCGTCGCCAAAGGTGGTTTACGGGTCCTATTAGGCAGAAACTGGGCGAAAACTTTTGGCATGCCACCTCGAGAGCCTGCTCAATGTTAACGCAGTCGACAATATGCAGGACTTAATAGGTCAGTTCCCTATTTGTTCGAAGAAGGTCTCGGACAGTTTTCTGGAGTGAAAGCCAAGATAAGAGAAGAGTATCCGAGGATGCACAGCCGAGATTCTTCAGGCCAGTGCCTTTTGTTCTGTAAGACATGGTGGTACAGGAGCTACAAAGGCTGCAGAGAGAGATTATCAGACCAGTACGAACATCGGAATGGGCAGCACCGTTGATTCCCGTTTTGAAGAAGGACGGGAAAGTTAGACTATATGCAAGGACCTCGAGCTCACAGTAAGCCGGGCCGCAGAGTTTGGGACATATTCGGTGCCATGGATCGAGAAAATACGAGCCCAGCAGCCAGTGCCCATGGTTTGGGACACGATCTGGGCAAAGAATTTTAGACCTGCGCCTAGTTGGGTACCTGTAATCACCAGAGTATCTACCAGTTCGTCATCAACCGAGATAGTACTGGAGGATGACATGGTGTGGCACCGCCATGGGGGCCCATGTGGCCCCGGCTCGGTGGCACTAAGGATGAGTCAGAAGTGAACCGGGCTGACAAGCAACCATTAGAGGGTCCAGAAAAGGACTGCGGTGGCAAGCGCCCAATAAAACTCACAAAGGCAGGTGGACCAACTCCAATAGGAAATAAGATACAACAGCGTGTGACAGCCGCAGTTGAACCTAACATTCCTGCTACCCCCTCACCTGCTGGTGATGCCAACATAATTATGCAAACAACAATGCGTCGACAGTCGTCCAGAGTTCGCCCTCCCCCACAACGGTATTAGCCGTAGTTAACTTGGGGCGGGATTGTTGTAGCTTCATCTTGGGGCGGGAGAAGAGTTGTGATGCTAGTCAGTGCCACCAAGCTGTTGTGCCAGTAAGCAAAGGCACTGAGGTGACCGGGTGGACGTCCAGGGGGCGCGCGGTTCTTGGACAGGACAGGGCGTCTAATTGAGGAGCCATGGACGACCGTCAGCTGACCGCACGGTCAATAACGTTATCTTGTTACGTAACAGTAAGAAAATGCTTTGAGTCCTTAGTTGTTGTTTTTTGCCCCTTTGTGCTGGTTTTCATGCGCTTGCGCCTGTTATGTCTCCTGGTCATTATTCTGTTCATCCGAATGCTCCGCCCAGTTACAATCAGCCGACTCGAGAATTTAGCGCCATCCAGTGCTTGGGTACACACGTGTCCTGCTAGTTTTTTTAACGATATTTATTGCCTCAGGGCGTCAGTAGGGTATGAGATGAAGAATGAGCTAATGAATTAATGAATGGATAAAGGTTGGCTGATTTTATGAAGTCCAAGAGTGAGCGATGATGTGGTCCCTGCGTCTAAGCGAGATACGAGGCAGGATTGCTTGCTGAAAGGCCAGCTATCGTCAAGTGCCGGACTCGTGTTGATTTCAGAGCTGGGAAGACCCACAGCAAATGGTGAATTTCGGCTTCAATATTTTCGTCTTTACATATCGGACACCCTGGGGGTGGATGTAAGTAACGGAAGTGAGACCACATCCTAGCGACAGCTGGTGTGAGGGCAACCCCGACCCGGATCCTCCTAAGCGCAACCTCCTCTGCACGGGTAAGACCGCGGGGGAGGGATACCGCACGCAGAGCGATAAGAGCCCGTGTGCGGCGCCGAAGGTGTTCTTTTCTTGATAAAAGGTGGGTAGCGTCGTCCACATCAAGGAGCCGTGTTAATGATGAGTTTAGGGTCACGAGGCGCGTCGCTAAATCTGCTTGGCTTTGGGAAGGCAGAAGGTCCCGTGGAACCCACTCAATACGTAATTGCGGGATGCGCGCCGCAAGCTGGTGAATTGCTTGACATATTTTTGGGGGAACGGCTGACACGTCGGAGCAAACGTACCATTTGAAGTGCGTCAGTGCGGATGACAACTTGGGCCATAGGGAGCATAATAATGGTTGCCACGGAGCAGAGATAGGAAGCGTGCAGAGTGAATCAGAGAAATAACTCAAGTTACCGACATTCTAGTGGAAATTAAGAAGAAATGGACATGGGCTGGTCATGTAGTGCGAAGAGAGGATAACCGATGGTCGCTTAGGGTAACAAACTGGATTCCAAGGGAAGGAAAGCGTAGCAGGGAGCGGCAGAAAGTTAGGTGGGCGGATGAGGTTAAGAAGTTCGCAGGGGTCAAGTGGATGCAGCTAGCACAGAACCGGGTTAGGTGGAGAAATATGGGAGAGGCCTTCGCTCTGCAGTGGGTATAGTCAGGCTGATGATGATGATGATGACCAGAAGAATTCAGGTCGGCAGCCAGACGAAGAGAAAGTAGAAGAAGCAGAGTGGTGAAGCCGTCGGACGCCATGTCTAACTCATCTGATAGCAGCGAAGAAACAGAGTCACCGAAATGGGAAAAGGCCAAACATGGAGGCTCAGCCTCCCCGTTGAGAAGCCCGAAGTCGCACTCGGAAATGCAGCCGCCAAAAGAGCCCGCCTCGAGAAGTGCCAAGGACTTCGTTCCCCCAGCCGGCGCCGCAACGCTCGAGAAGCGCCCTGCGAAAACAGCTGCCCGCTATGAAGAAAGGCGTAAGTTTTTTACTCTGTTTCGAGACGCGGCTTTCTTGCCGCAGTTTTTTCCGCACGCGTTCAAGTCGCTGAAAGCTCGGGCAAGTGCACGCTTCTGTTCGTTTGGTAACCGACTGTCAGGTGCAAAAAATCGTGTTCGGCTGTCGCCAAACAATATTGCATTGGTGACTCTGAACTGCACAATACAGAGTGGACTGTTCACTATGCCGACAAGGACGCTACAAGTGCTCGAACTGGGTGAGGCGTCGTAAAGCATCCTTTAGATGGTGTCAGATCAACCGCCATAATCACCGAGACCTGTAACACATGACCATGCAAGTCAAAGAGTCCCCACTCTCGGGTTCACAGAGGTATCTCACTGGTTGCTAGCTGAACGCAAAAATTTCCACTTACGATGTACTACAATTCGCTGGCGCTGCTTTTAAGATCACTGAAAATGTTCATTTCTTTAAAAGCACGCAATTTTCTTTCTAAGTCACAGTTATTTTCTAAGTCACGGATATTTCGTTAATTATACAAACGGCGATAGCTTGCAGAACTTGGGCTGCTTTCGCTCTTTTCATATGCAGGCAAGCCGGATGCCGACGTTGGCGACGAAGTGCTCAGTGCGTCACCCTCGTACTCTTCAGAAGACGAGTTGGATAGCCTCTCGGATGATGGCGCAAAGCACCAAGAGGTGCGCGGCGACAAGAGGCAGGCGGCCATTGGCAGGCCTCCTGACAACAATGTGCGCGTCAAAGACCCACCAAGAGGCCAAGGCCGCATGCAACCGGCTTACAAAATACCGGTGGCTGGACTACCTCTTTCCATCCAGTCTTTGCAGCCCGGCCGCAATCCACTCGCCGATCCACACGTCCCAATGGCTTTCGGTAGCGAAGACCGGCCAGCCCTCAACGACCGCGTTGACGTCATGACGGGGCATGTCGGCAATCTCAAAGAGGCAACATCACCGGGTGAAGAAAAGGGGCCACCAGAAAAACAAGAGGGCGTCACGACTGCTACCGTTCGGTGGGGTTTGTTGGCATATGCGGGAGGCTCCAAGAAAGCGGAGTCGAAAGCATTACCAGTCGGAACCCAACCGCTTGTGCGAAAGCAAACTGAGTCACCGTCGGCGGCGGCGCCGCCGAGTTCGAAGCACCGCGACAGCATTTCGCACGCATCTCACTCCAGCTGGTGGAATACCATCATCACGGTGAGGTTTACGGTATAAGCAGCACAACTGATGAGGTCTCGGCGGCGCAAAATGAATAAGGGGTGGAAGGGTATTCGGAATTAGCTGACCAATGTTTTGACAGAAAAGCCTCAGCAAGTTCGTAGGACCGCATCTGTCTAGATAAAGACAAGCCTTCTTATCAAAGCACTAGTCTGACGTTTCTTCCCTCTCTCCTCCTTTGTTCGTTTTGTATTTACGCTAAAATGTCCAATTTAGGATGATATGCTTCTAAAAACATTTGTTTTATTAATATTGGAAATAGGTGAGCAAGAAATTGTACTGCATAAATAGCTTATTCTCTTTCCAAATCCGGTAGGCCTCAGAGAGCTTGATACTTTGTCATCCTAAATACAATACATAAGTAAAAACATTGTCTGGTTGTGCAGCTATTGGACACGACAAATACATGCCTGACATAGCAGTGAAAAGTTTTTTAACCCAATAGCGTTAAATTATCCGTTATCCAGGAGATCCGGCGTGGGTGTTGTGAACGAAAAATCACTTGCATGACTTTCGCAGGTGGTAGTTGCCAGGTGACTTAACCGGCAATGATGGGTCGGTTGGTTGTGTGACGTCATAAGACCACATGGCACAGCAGAGTTGGCAGTACTAACTCGTGTAGCTCTTGTGAGGAGGGGGAGTTTGGGTTAAATGGTACTCGAACACATCAGATCCCTTGGATCCCGAGTTTACCCTTAGGCACGTTCGTAAGGCTCGGTTAAAGCAGGGTTTTGTATGTTAATGACTATTCGTAAGGTAATTGAAGCGCAAACATTCGTTGGAGGCACTTAGATACCTCCTAAGTGCGGTAAGGCGAAAGCCCTTATGCGACTCTGTACTCATCCGCCGCATTTGACCTCATTTGTCCCTTTTGCACTCATTTGCTTCCATTCTGTTTGCGTTATTTTCATTTGTGCTCATTTGCTTTTTTTTTCGTCGCCATTTTCCTTTTTGTTTTGTTATCACACTGCCTAGACGTCTTACCGCCGGTGTGACGTCATCATCGACGGTTCTTGGTTTCTGTATCCAAAATATAGGTCCTTCGGTGACCTTGATTAATAATTACTGTAATTAAACAATCTAAATTTAATTCTACGCCATGCAGGCGTTTCTAACACAGTGTTGTTGTTTTTTTTATTATGTCGACGCCTGAGCTGTTTTCACGTCCCGTGACTATATCGACGTCCGGCACTATTTCGACGCAAATTTGACGTTTCTGGCTCTAATTAATTACTCTACAGTCATCAACCTTGGTTTCTAGGTTCATTTTTTCCTCCTCTATCTAATGCGATCGTTCTTTTTCTTACGTCTTTATTCGTTCAAACAATGGCAGGTGTGGACACCTCGCGTGGACGTACGCTTTTTGCTTACACCTATGAGCCTAGAAAGGCCTTCCCCTTAAAACTAGGTAATCCGTGGTTAAGCGACTAACAAAGTTATGTATGCTCATAAGGATCGCGAGGGGAGCTCTGGAGGGATTAGCTGTTTTGCGTCACAGTCAAAGGCGGAGCCTTAGAGTCCCTTAGAGTTCTTTTTTCTTGTCTAACGCTTCACTTCGTACAACTCAGCAACTTAGTTTCTCCGTTAGGAGGCGCCAATTATAACCAATTTTATCGGTTGCATCATTTCCAATGGTTGACTTCTAAATATTTTAAAAAAGATGAGTTTTAAACACCATTAGTTTATTTAAACCCTAGGTCGTTACAAGGTCCGCACTTTAAAGGACGTGTGTGTCAAATTTGAGTTTGCAGTGGCTAATACAAGTAGTGAAGCGTTGTGCACACAAGGCACGTCTGGTCCGAATGAAGAAGTTAAGAAAAACGCGGTTCAAGGTTTTAAAAAAAAGGCACAGAGAAAGACCTACGTGTGGTGTCCGGTATCTGGACAGAGGGAATGAACAGGTTCAGACGGCAGCTCAGGGTAGACTAGAACAGAGAATGTGAGCGTGTGGGTTTGAAAGAAGGGAAGGAAAAGTGCTGATGATGATAGCACGGGCTGTATGAAAAAGGAACCTGATATTGGTGCTGGATACAACACTAGGTATTGGCCGTGTTCTTTTCTTTGTTGTTGTTGATGATGATGATGATGTTGTGATAATATGGCTTCCTGGGAGCGTGATGCTATGAAGCTGGACCTGGGGAGAAAAAGAATAAGCCTACCGGCTCGCAAAGCGGGATTTCGGGGCTTAAAAAATTGCGGCGACGCTTAAGCACCGCCTTTAAGGATATGACATCACTGCTTTAATTGCTTCCCACTGCTGACTTTCATTGCGGTTCCTCACTCGTGCACGCACACTTCACTATTATCTTACTCTTAACTCTCGTAATTTGTGTCAGCTGGGATCCAGGGGTGCAGGTGTGTTCAATTTACATTACCCTCCCATCTCAAAGAACACTGCTGAGCAGGCAATGCCTTCCATTTACGACACCTCCCAACTCGGCCCTGTCAAGTTATTTCGTGACGTCATGCGGTCCACCGACCAATCATTGTCCGACACTTGTCATCTGCCAACTATATCGACCAGCAGAGGCATGTTCTCGACTTTTCGTCAATAACGCCGACAACTCCGACACCGGATTCTTTTTAAGGCGAAAGCCTTTAATGGCTTGCTGCCGTGGCCAAAATGTGTCCCGCTTTTGCGGCGGCTCTAATTGGCCGAGGCGGGATGACGTCATAGAGGTATCGACCAATCACAGAGCATCCGCCAGTATGCGCGAATGCGTGCCTTATATGACCATACGCCAAATCAATGAGCAATTACTAAACAATAACTAGTTATAATTGATATAATAATTACTCATTAAGGACTAATTAAGTAAAAATTAATTAACCAAATAATGATGATAATACTCATTTAATTACCTACATAATACCTGAACAATTAATTAATGCCAGTTGCGTAGCAGAATGCAGAACTCAGGCTTTCGCCTTTTGCTACTTTAGTCGCTAAAGTCCCTCGTAATTTTTGAAGAATAGAGCCTTTAAAGCTATCGCCTCAAAATGGGTTGTATCTGCCGCTTCCATAGCAACTGCCAGTGCTTGAAGCTAGTTTTTCAATTTCCCAGTCATTTCTATCGCTGATTTTGTTTTTATATGTGAAGGGTTTCTTCAACAGCTAAAGAAACAAAACTCGTTTATCTTCAAAGAGCCGTCTTCCGCGGTGCACGTCCCCTTAAAACCTAGAGGTTACGTAAAACGCCTCAAGGTTCAGTATTTGTCAATGTGTTTTGTACAATCACTCTTTCGTGACTCAGTGCCAGCTTCACCAAAAGGGTTGTAGCACTGGATGCTGCCGCCAGTTACGCCCGCAAGATGCAGCTTTTAAGGCGAAAGCCTTTGATGGCTCATGCTGTCGTGGGCAAAATGTGTACCGCTTTTGCGGTGGCTCTGATTGGCCGAGACGGGATGACGTCATAGAGGTCTCGATCAATCACAGAGCACCACCACAGTATGCGCGAATGCGTGCCTTATATGGCATATATAAATCAATGACAAATTACTAACCACAAGTTGATAATTAATCACTAACTGAAGTTTAATTCTGTAATTCGTTAATTAAGTAATTACTGGTTAATTAATTACCTACCTAATGACTAATTCATTACCGCATAACTTATTAGTTTATTAATTACTAATTTGTGCCAGTTGCGTAGCAGAATGCGGCACTCAGGCTTTCACCTTTCACTAATTTAGTCACTAAAGTCCTTCGTAATTTTTAAGAAACGTCTCAAGCATAACTGTGCCCGAGGGCATTCATACTTCCGCTATTGACACCTGGTGGTCGCAGCTAGACTAAAGCAAAAAATTTAAGGGACTATCCCTCACATTTCGATTCAGGGATCGTCTACTCGACGGGGGTGTATTGGTCAAAGGAAAAAGGGGATGAAGGCACTGTACAGAGCGGGCATTTAAAGGGACGAAGCTTCAGGCGTGTTATGCTATTTGATTTTGCTTGTCATAACTCCGCCCGTTTTCCTCGCGATGACTTAGTTGTTACAGCACTCGGCTACTTAGCCGAGAGACCCAGCTGAAATACCAGTCGTGGAAGCAGTGTTTCGTCGAGTGCTGCGTGATGCCAGTGTATGCTAAACATCCGCTAGGTGGTCGAAATTAGCCCGGAGCCCTCCACAATGGCATCTCATTAGCACTGCATCTTTTCGCTCGACCCGCCTCGTGGCGCAGTCGAGGTGTCCACCGTGATGTGATACCGTTCGTACCGTTATAACGCCCTTTCCTAAACACAAAATATTCAGCAATATCGGTGTGAAGCGGGCACTTCAGAAGAACATGGTGCCAAAATGTGGTCTAGCCCTAGGGTTCCCCTCAAAAGGTGATGCATGAAATTAAATAATCTCAAATTTGACGCATTTCAACAGCAATCATTGAAGGTCCCAAATATCTATTGATTGTGCGAGTCGTTAATTAAATGGATGTGTCAGGCAATTGATCACTTATCGAATTGATCGGCTTGTCGATTACTAACCTGTTCATTGACAGACTGATGCAAACAACGCAGTAATCGATGGACTGATATCATCTGCCTTGCAGAGCCCGTTCATATCTCCCACGCCTACTCCAGAAAATAAGAGTGAGGAGGCATTGGCGCGAATGGCGAAAATGGCAGCAGGTAGCCAGCCAGCGGCGCTGCGCCCCGCCAGCATGCGCAACAAGCGGGCGGAGCACATGGCTGAAGAGGTGCTGGGCTATGCCGCCATGGCCAGAGGCGCCGCCCCGGCCCCTACAGGTACAGCGCAAACATAGGGAAGTTTATGAATTGCTAGGGGCAATCTTCGCCTGTTTATTCATATATTGGTTCTTCTTGATTCTTCACTATGAAGCTCTAAGGTGCATGTTGAAAGAAAGGTGAAAAAACATGACCGACGATTACGATAGCCACTAACGTGAAGTTAAAGAAACGGACCGCGATATGTTCGACGTGTGGGATGTGATGCTCTAGAAACACCAAGCATGGTGGCATCTGATGCCACCCCGTTACAATAGGAACACGCCTTACTTTTCGCTAGCGGCGACCGCTTTTCGATGGACGTGAAAATCACGGCGCACGTGTGCTGTACGATATCGGTGCTGGTTAAAGAACCCCAGGTGGCCGAAACTTACGGAAAAAAAAAATATGGCGTGCCTCCTGTCCCATGTTACTTTGGGACGTTAACTACTGTAAACTAAACCAAACCAACCCTTCAATTTCTTTTTCTTTTGTTTTGCCACTGAGGCCGCCACTCGCTCAAACTTTTGGTTGTTGTTGAGGACGACGACTTATGATGCATAGCGCGAGAGACTCTGCACCATTAAAGGGACACTAAAGACAGCCAAATATGGTATGAAAATCTAATAAACTACATTTGGTGACACTGTCGCCGCATATCCGGCAGCAAAAAATCGAATAATTGCTGAGATATTGCGATAAGAAGTTGAGGTTTTTTCTTGTTCCCGCCGGTCGAATTCAAACTGTGGCCTCCAACTACGTAGTTGGAGTCGAGTGACGCACACTATGACGTAAGCGGAGACTCCGTGATAGCTAGCGAGTCGGCGCGGCCCGCGGCGTCGCATCCCTTAAAGGGCAACTCCGGGGGTTTTTTGACATTCGAATATTCTAATAAAAATTTTACTGTAGATTCTCCTCTCCGTCCTGACGCATTCTACAAAATTTGGGCGCCGTACGATAATCCGTTCGCGCGCAACACGACTTTAAAATATGCTGTTTTCATGGCTTAAGTTGAGACTATTTCTGCCGGCAACACTGAGTTTCTGACGTCACAAACAGTATACCGGCGTTACTGTCCACTTCCCGCATGATTATGAAATTGTGAGGCTTATATTGAACTACCTCATACATTTTATGCAATGCTTCATGATTTCCATACTTTATTTTCACCATCCAACGCACGTACAAGTGTTTCTCTAATACTGAGTGTGACGTCACCATTTCGTCACTTGGGACGTCGTTTCTGGCCGTGAAAGCAGTTTCGGTTTCGATTTGCTGTTTATTCTTTTTAAAAATACTTCTAATTGGAATTTCGAAAAACGGTTTTTTGTGTTCGAGTCAGGATGTGCCGAGGAATGTAATTCAACCAAAAACACAAAATGATGGAAAAACCACCGGAGTTGACCTTTAAGGGCCAACTTGGCAACAGCGTACTCGCAATGACGGCCTCAGCCGAAATAAATAAAACGATGAAGAGAGTAATTTACCGAGCGATGGGCCCATAAAGGAAGAAAAAAAAACATAGAGGGCTTGTAATGCACAATACTTTACATGTTTCTCAAGCTTTTGCACTCCTTCTTGCACTGTGTATAAACAAACCGAGCCCTCGGTCATCGCAACGCTTCCTGACATGTTTACATACAAATAAGATTTAGTTACCAGCAAAATAGTGTCCTCGCTGCTGCGCTTGTCAGTTTTGAAGCTTCGTCGCACTTTTTTCCTTCAAGGTTTGTGCTACAGCTCCGTGTTCTGCGAAAATTACGTCCACGGTAGCAGAACATGACCGAAGTGCCGGCGCCACTACATTTGCCAGCGCTGTGAAATTCCACATGTTAAAATGGATCCAGTGCACAATATAGTGCGCATAGGCATCCAGAACATTAGTTGCAAGACGTGAGAGCAGGCAGCATGCGCCGATGATCAAGAAGTTGTAATCTTTAAACCGGCAGCAGAAACACTTTATTGTAAATGGGGCCATGACATAAAGACTAGAAATATTTCCAAGGTTTCCGTGGCGCGGTGTAGTCGTGCGGGACTCCACTTCCGGCCGCCGTAGCGAACGGACGTGTTATGTTGGGCTCCGTTGGAGCGGGTACAGCGGTCATGTCTGGCCGCGGAAACAGGCTTTTTGTTTCGGACAGTGATTATCAGGTTGTACTGCCAAGTTTGCCTACAGGTCGATTTGTTGAAAATACTGTTTTTTTGCACGGTGACATCAGGGCCCGCCCATACCGGGTGGAAGACTTTCGTGGTGCGCTTGCTCCGCTTTCGCTCATGCCGGATGTTATCGCCCTGGGGGCGTACCGCATGAACCACGTCTGGGCCGTGACCTTCAAGGACGCTGACTCGATGAAGAGGATACTTCGCTTTGCAGACCTGCAGGTTAAAGGTGCTCGGTGTCTCGTCATCGATCCTGCTAACCGAGACGTCCGAATGAAGGTACACTGGTTGCTGCACAGTGTACCAGACGAAGACGTGCGGCTCGCCTTTGCTGCTTTCGGGAAGGTGACAGATGTTGCAAAGGAGAAGTGGAGAGCACAGGGCGTGTCGGATAAGGGTTCAACAACAAGACTTGTGGCACTCAAGTTGAATCCAGGTGTCAAGCTCGACGACCTTCCGCATCAGGTGAGCGTCAGTGGCGAATTGGCTCTAGTGGTAGTGCCTGGCAGGGCCCCGCTTTGCCTGCGCTGCCAAGGTACAGGTCACATACGGCGTGAGTGCCGCATTCCGCGATGCAGCTCTTGCCGTCGGTTCGGACACGAAGAGAGTCAGTGCACTCGCACATACGCAAGCGTCACCGGTCCCGGCAAAAGCGATGAAGCGTTCGAGCTGTACATGGATGAGGCGGACGCTGAGGAGACTTCGAAAGCAGGAAAAGGACTAGCGGACAAGGAAGTATTGCAGCCTAATCTTCAAGTCCTTGTGCCGCAGAAGCCTAGTGTTCACGCTAGCCCACCGAGCAAACAAATAGTTACCGACCAAGAGGAATCTGCGTTGGATAACGCGACGAACGACGACGAATCGAACATCGAGGGCGCCGAAGCACCCGCCATGGACGTTACTCAGGGAGCAGCTGGCGTCGGTGCCGGTATACTTCCCGGAAAGCGGCCGCGTGACCAGAAAGATACCGAGAGTGAGCAACTGGACGGCAGTGGCAGCGGGGAGCCGCCACCAAAAACAACCGGGAGGAGACGGCCGGCCGTCAAATCGCGGCCGAACCCGAACGTCCCGTCCGAGCCAAGGCAGGCGGTGAAACCGCCTCCATAATCCTTTGGCCTGTGTGGCCAGGTGGACTCAGTAAAGACGGTGCTGGCTGTGATCAGTACGGCGCCTGCGAAAGACTGGATTGGGGAACGCTGCATGGAGGCTTTATGCACTGTGAGTTTAGTGTTTTGTTACCCGCCACGAACTCTTATTAGCGGGGCTTTTGTTACTAAACATGGCGGTTAATCTCGATGTAACACTTCGTCTAGCATCTTTAAATGTCCGGGGTTTGGGAGCAAGAAGACGACAAAGTCAGCTGCGACGCCTAATTCTTGAAAATGACCTTGACCTAATCGCTATCCAAGAAACTAAGATTGAAAGCGAAGAGCTAACTGATCGTATGGCGTCGTCCTTTTCTTCTTTGTATGACGTATGCGTCTGCCATTCCGTCGGCGCGTCGGGTGGCTGCGTTTTATTTATTCGTAAAAGTTTAGGCATCAACGTTGCTTCCCTTGTGGCTTCCAAATGCGGTCGCCTTCTTGTTGTTGACTTTTCGTTTTCAAATTATAGTTATCGTGTTGTCTGTGTTTATGCTCCGAACGCGGTGAGCGAGCGCAGAACATTTTTCGAAAGTCTCGAAATGCATCTTAGGTGCGACAAGGTAGTAATATTGATAGGAGACTTCAACTGTGTTTGTTTCGCTCAGGACCGCGCAAAAAATTTGCCAGTGAGGGATAAGAGTGCTCAGCTGCTGCACTCTTTAATTAATGAGTGTAATCTCGAAGACTTTGGCTATTTGTTCTCTTACGACGCACACCCTAAATACACGCATTTTCAAAGGGATAGCCACGCCAGATTAGATCGAATTTATGTCTCTGTTGAACTGGCTTCATTGTGCACAGAGTATGACGTTAAGCCCGTAAGCTTCAGTGACCATTGCTTAGTAATTGGAACATTTGGCAGGAAACAGCGGAAGTCACGATTTAACTGGCACCTGTGGAAATTTAACGTGAAGCTTTTAGAGGACGACAGTTTTGTAAGAGAGACAACGAAAGAACTCAATAAATTACTTTCGACGCAGGCCGAAAGCTATATAGTTGAGTGGGAGGAGCTAAAGCAGAGAGTAAAGCTTTTAGCTATCAAAACTGCAAGCGCAATTCGATATGAGGAAAAAAGAAAAGAGAAAGAAATGCACGAGGAGCTTGAGTTTTTGCTTAGCATGGATAGCGTCCAGCCGGGAAGATATGCACAAGAAATAAAAGCCTTGAAACGACAACTTGAAAACATTGACACTGAAAAGTATAAGGCAGCAGTGATAAGAGCAAGGTCGGAAAAATTTTGGGCGGGGGAGACGCCAACTAAGCGAGCGCTGTCAGATGAGAAACGGCACGCGTATCAAAAGGAAATACGGCAAATTGACAACCGAGGTGCTGTAACTAGTGACCCTGCTACTATCAAAAATACCTTTATAGAACACTACAATGAATTGCTTGGCCGTAAGCGCGAAGTCAAAAATGGCTTTCAGGCAGAATTTTTGCGCCAAATGCCAAAGCTCGATGAGGATGTTAAAACGCGTCTAGAACGACCCATAAGTTTGACAGACATAGGAAGTGCGATAGACGACCTTCCAATGGGAAAGTCGCCAGGACCTGACGGGCTTGGCGCTGCTTTCTACAAAGCATTTAAAGATTACACAGCCCAGATTTTGCTTAAAGTGCTAGATGAGTCATACGAACGTAAGCAGGTCCCACCTTCGTTTTCTACCTCGCACATTGTTTTGATTCCGAAGTATGATGAGCCAGGAAAACGCCTGTTGGTGGGTTCTTATCGGCCGATAAGCCTCACCAACGTGGATTACAAAATATACATGAAAGTGCTGGCGAAAAGGCTTCAAAGTGTAATACCGAGTCTGGTTGGGCCACACCAGACGTGCGGCATTAAAGGTCGAAGCATCGCAACTAATGTGCACGTGGTACGAACTGTTTTGGAGTGTTGTGACGCGATTGGATCTCGAGTGGCAATGATACAGCTGGATCTCGCCAAAGCATTCGATCGCGTTTCGCACGATGCCTTGTTCGAAGTATTGACACACTCAAACATAGGGCGAGTGATTGAGGAAGGTGTTCGAATGGTGTATGCGAACTGCACGACACGGATAATTGTGAATGGAGAGCTCACTGACAGCATTCGTGTGCTGTCGTCAGTGAGGCAAGGCTGCCCCCTGTCACCCCTACTGTTTGCGGCCTATCTCGAGCCTCTCTGCCGGTCTATCATAAACAATGAACGTATAACTGGTTTTATGCTGCAGTCAGCACAGGTCAAAATGCTGGCATATGCAGATGACATCGCTGTATTCTGTTCAAGCAGAGAAAGCATTCAAGAAGTTACTGTCCTTGTTGAAAAATTCTGCCGACAGACAGGCTGTGAAGTAAATTGGGAAAAAAGTGCCGGTTTCTGGCATGGAGACTGGGATGTTACGCCTGAATACTTTTCTCGTTTGCAATGGTCAAAATTGCCGACCCAGTATTTAGGCGTGCCGCTTGAATCGTACCGAGATCCCACCCCTTTCTGGGCTGGCCAAGCAGAGAGAGCGAGAGAGAAAGCTGATTCATGGCAGGGCAAGCCGTTGTCAATGTTCTCACGCGCTTATGTGTGCAATGTTTTCCTTGTGGCAAAGATATGGTACGTAATGAATGTGCTTTCGGCGACGAGTGTTAGCATTCAAAAAATTCATCGTGTCTTTGCCGTTTTCATGTGGGCATCAACATGGGAAAAATGCAGCAGAACCAACCTCTTTCTTCCTGTTAAGGCGGGGGGCTTGGGCCTTGTGCATCTCTTTTTGCGACA
>JAJIZL010065201.1:0-19108 GCA_023969395.1 Amblyomma maculatum | reverse complement strand
GGAGACAGTGTTTCCTGTCGTCAGCAGTCCGCGCAGAAATGGAAAGACGAAGTCGATAACGAAAGCGCACGGGAGAAATGGAGATGGCTCGCACATTCTCGACGAAGTCCAAGCGAAAAAAGCCAGTTCCGGAAAACTTGTTCATAATCCTCAGAGATGTACTTCTATGCGTACATGCACACATCAGCGTACGAGTTGGCTGATTGTGCTCTTACCTGGGGAAGCAAAACAGTGGGATAGGATACAGGCCAGAGTGGCAGGTTCCGGATTGAGCTCGACCACCCGTGCTTTGTTAAGATGTTCCGGTATGCCATGAAAGAATACCAAAAAATTTTACTGTGGAAGTTTCAACAATTCTTTCTCATTTGGGGCTTTTCTTTTTTCTTGCGCACACTGTCGAAAAAAATGCACAGCTTTCTCTTCTTTATTTTCATATTTTCTTTTCTTAACATGTTTCCTCTTTTCGAATTTTCGTTTTTTTTTTCGATAATTACTTCTAGGTTATTTTATGCTGTATTTCGTTTTCTTGTCCGTTCGATGTGCATTGTGCCGCACGTACGATTTGTCCAGTCATGTTTACTTGATTAAAACGCCCGATAAAGCACCGTAAAGATGAATCTCTGAAGTGAGATTATGTACCGCAAGAGTTCCTCCCGATGCAAGGCTGTTCTTGCCTTTTCAGGCTGCTTTTGGGTACCCCTAAGTAAAACATAGCTTTCGTGGCTCTGTTGAAAGAAAAGGACAAGCTAATATTAGCATACGAATAATACCCGGCTATTTAAATCAAATTATGAGCTATTAACCAATACCTATGATATAATGGCATAATACGGCTTGAGTTCACAAAGTCAAACTTTAATCTTGACAGTTGTTAGTAGTATAATGCATGGATCCAACACTGTAGCCATTTCTAAGCTGTAGTCTGAGGTTTCTATGAATATGTAACAACCAACTTTAAGGCCCATCTCGCTAACTAGAGAGCAGACCAGTTTCAGTGTTCAGCTATTGTTGTGCCTGTTTGAGCAGACATAAAGTTCTGCGGAATCTGAAAGGATGATTCCTGAGGCTGATAAACTTAATTCAGAATTAGGGTGGAGGAATGAGGCAAGTTATCTAGCATGCCGCAGGCCGCGGAGACCTTTCCGACGCCGGCAAAATCGATGGTCCTGGGCTGAATGTCCCGGTCATCACTGGACCTCAGCTTATCCCAAGCTTCTTTAGAGGGGTTAAACAAGGGTATTGATGGATTTTGGAAGGGCTTATGAATTTTGCATTCCCAGATCATCTGATCGTAGTTATCTTTCTCGCCACTAAAGCAAAAGAAGGGATTCACATCCTTATGTATCAATTTTGGTAGGTAGTTTGGGTTGAAGAGGGTCGTTCCCCCTCTGTAGCTGTCTTCATATATCTTGCCGGTGTCTGGTCAGTGTTTTATGAAGAGGTGATAGTGCTTTATTTTGATTTGAAATGTGCACTGAGTTCGCGGTAGGATACGAGTGGCTCACTGAAAGGTTCCGGTTGCTGACTTTATGCAATCGCTCGGTCGGCTAATTTTCGAGCGTGTCGGTTGACGGCCTCATTTCCTGGATCCACCGAATGAGCTAGGGCCTATATCGGTTCGACATTTTTCAAGACGCGAGATTCTCTTAGAAGTTTTAGTATTTCGGCGGCAGGATCGGACACCCTGCCTCTAGCAAAGTTACTGATCGCCATCTTCGAGTCGCTTACTTAGCAGCAACCTCAGTCTTTATATTGCTGCTACCTAGTGGGGAGAGCTTTGCAAAAGTCTTGTAGAGGTACGCCTTCAATGGCTAGCCTATCTAGCATCCTCTTACCGGCAGGCGTGTTGGAGAGACGCCATATTTTGGAAGCTTTTTGTGCTTCGTTGTGTTCCTCGTATGTGTTGTGGACCCCAAGTTTGAGTAGCTCCTGGTTAGGAGTCCAGCGAACCAGGCCTATATCTGTTTTGTAAGGCATTAAATGACAGCGTCGACTATCTCACCCCGTCTATTCTGACCTTCATGTAGGTGGCCGAGCGTTCTTCTTCTCCTCCTCTTTCTTCTTCTTCTTCATCATATTCGTCTACTTCTTGTTCTTCGTCTACTTCTGCTTCTTCTACTTCTTCTACCTCTTCTTCGTCTGCTTCTTTACTTCTTCTTCTTCGTCTGTTTAAATAAGAACATGAACATGATACGCAGCGACGAGCGGTTAGACCTGGCGTAGTATTGGTTTTGCAATCAAATACGTATTGCTTAGGCAGAAACCGCCGCAGTGAGTTCAGCTCTGAAACGTCGAAGGGAGTACGGCTTGCCAGATTTCGGCCTTTCTCCTACGCTTCCTCGCATGTGGTAAGGGACATTAGTGAAGACTGCCGTTACGTCGAAGGAGGCCATTACGTCTTCTGCGTCCAATTCCAAATCACGCGGTTTCTGAACATTGTGGGGTTCCCAATGTACGTCATGGTCTTCCCGCGCTAAGGGCTCAACACGTCATAGAGGTACCCCGAAAGTTGACACAGTAGGGACCTTGTGAAGTCCACTATCGGGCGCAGGGGCACTCCAGGCTTGTGGATCTTCGGTAGCTCGTATATAGGCAGGACCCGAACCGTTTGTGCACCGGAGGCGGTAGCAAAGCTTCTTTTTGTCCGGGGGCACGAGCTCAAACAGGCCCGCCAGCACTTCCTGCAGTTTTGTTTGCAATCTGGTAGCAGGATCGAGCAGTACAAACAAGTAGATACCGCCGTTCAGCAAACCCATCATCTTGTCATTATATTCACTGCGGTTGAGCATGACGGTAGCATTATCTTTGTCTTCCGGTAAGATGAGACAAAGCTATCAAACTCGGAGGCTGATTAGAAAAGCCCTATGGCAGTATAAATAATGAAAGTTTACTGCGTGGCAGAAATATGCATATTCTGGCTTAATATTGAAGATTGAAAATTTTCCAACCATCTTTGTTTAGTGAAATCCAGAATCTAGGAGCCGGCATGGCTCCTTCAGGGTGACGCGGAGCTTGTTATATGCAGCTATAAGCAAACGAAAGGAGGAACGAGGAGGGTGCGACTACATGAGGGAGAGAGGAGAGGAATGGCTGTTGAGAAGGACGCGAAATGAGTGGAAAGGGGGGGGGGGGGGGGGGGACTGAAGAGGAACATGTTGAGTTCCGATGCCAGCAGGTGCAGCGGTGATCACTGATGTCTTTTTCTTTTCCTCTGTGAGGTTACCAGCGATGAGCAAAGGCTCTGTAGCTACATACCAGGAAGATTGCGTCTTGTGCAGTTGACATTGCTTGAGGTCGTTTGTATATATGCCTGTCAAAGGGCTGCATGTCTTGTTGCGTGCATGTCTTGGCCCTCTAGGTACAGTCATCAGCACGGTTAAATCGAGTGTTCAGGCGCGTGGCCTAGACGAATATTGGCACCACTCAGCGCCAGCCGCTAGACCTGAAATCATGCTTCACGATATGTTCGGGACCGGTGCAGGTCGCTGGTGCCCTTTGGCCGCCTTAGCAGGCTGTCGGGCCCATCTAGCAGCGCTGAGCGGTGTTTAAATTCGTCGATTCTACGAGCTCGAGCATTCGTGTTAATCGTGCTGACGGCTGTACTTCTGAGTACTCGCTGAATACTCAGAAGAAGGGACCACATCTTTCCAAAAGGGATCCCGATTCCCAGAAAACCGAAGTGGAAGTTTTGAGGTTGTTCTGGGGCGAGTAGAAATATTTATGAGATATATGTGTTGTCGTCTTTCAACATAGCTCCCAGAGGGAGATGTTATCAGTGACTGCCGTATACTCGTGTAGCTATCCCACCCACGAGACTCATTACGTTTAGTTTAGATATTCGCGATAGTTGATTTCTCGTGACGCGAAATGCTATGCTTCAAACACAGAACAGCGCACGGCTCGTTACTTTCTGTATGTCCTTGTCTTTGAAGCGCTGCATTTTGCCTCATTTAAGGCTACAAACAAGTTCTCCCTGAAAAAGGGTGTGGAATCAAATTAAGGCAAAGTAGTGGTAGCACATCATGTCTGTCTGCCATCAGAGACTCCAAGAACCTGGTGGAAAAGCTTCACCGCAGAGTTACAGCTTGCTCCGCAGTCGGGCCTACAGGCTTTTGTCCAGCCCTGAGAGTCACCCTCCTTCCTCAGGTTGGCTCATGAAGATGCGGAAGAGTGGTCGAGGCTTTGTGTGTGTGGGACTGGTAAGCTTCGTGCACAAGTACTAGCTTAGATCCTACCCACCTTAGTGGTATTCTACAAAAAAGTACCTAATATCAATTTATCACGTAAAATCTCTGGGCATGGATACGTTGGCTGCTAGGCAATTGGTGGAGCTAAGCTTGACGGCTTAGTGCATCAGGCAGCGTGAGCTAACGGTACATTCCGCCGAAAGGCTGTGGCCCTGCCGCCTTATGGTTGTCCAGATGTAGGCAGGGAACGAAGACAGCTTCTTTGCAGTCTATATCCCATTATTTCCCATAGCAGCTACGCGGCGCCCAGAACAAAGCCCGGCATATCTGCCCAAGCAGCTCAGGTTACGGTTTCGGCCCTGTTGCAGTCTCGGGCCCCTATTCCAAGTTTGCGTTGTTAACGAAAGCGTCGCTATTTCCCCGACCTCGAGTCATCTGATTGGAAGCATCGTAACCGGATGTTGCCGCTATTTCCGGTTCCGTACTGGCAACACCCAGTTCCGGCGTTTAGATCAATCAGATGACTCGAGGTCACGTGAGATAGCGACGCATCGATAACGACGCAAACTCGGAATACAGGCCTTGGAGTGGCCGACTCTTGCTCCCTGACTGCAGCCCATTGCCGGTACGCGCGTTCGGCGCCGTGCTGAGCTCAGACGCACAGGAAGTCTGACGCTTCGGTCGCTGAACGGCAACCTGAGGCATCTCGCCTCAACCGGATCCCTTCAAGTGGCCTAGCTTATTGTTGGGGCTTACCCAGGCTCACCTCGCCGACCCTGCGTTCCTCACCCGACCGTGTCCAGTCGACCGGGAGCGTCTGCACCGACTCCTCCTCTAGCACCCTGTGACTTGTAACAATTTCCGGTTTGTCTTGACCTTATTAACGTGAAAGCGTTATTTCGCTGTGTTCACAGATTTCTGTCCGCAGACCATGTCTGCAGATCGCGTCCTCAAAATCGCGTCCGCAGCAGTTGCGAGTAATTGAGAAGTCGTGGAGGTTAATGAGTGGTATCAATCGATAGAGGCTAAATGTGTGCGAAAAAATATTTAATTCAATCAGCTAATTAGGTAAATAATGAGAGGCAAAAAAAATGAAACAGTAAAGGCGAAAATGGCCTTATTAGCGAATGGCTTGGCACTACATTTCAATGTATCAAATACTAAAATAGTTAATTAAATCAGTTATTTAAGTTCATGTCAAGGATTTGACGTCACGCAACCTGAATTCGAGCCAAAAAAGGCACAGAAAGGGATTGGCGCGCAATTTCATAGTACCAAAGACTAAAGTAGTTAATTAAGGCAGTCAATTAGGGTGATGTCAAGGATGTGACGTCACGCAACCGGAAGTAGAGCCAGAAAAGGGCATAGGAAGGGATTGGCGCGCAATTTGAAAGTACCAAAGACTAAAATTAATAAACAAGAAGTGAATTAATGTGACGTAGAGGATGTGACGCCACACAACCGAAAGCACAGAGCCCAAAAGTGCATAGGAAGAGATTTGAACTCAGTTTGAAAGTACCAAAGACTGAAATGGGTAAACAAAAAGTGAATTAAGCAACTAGAAGCAACCAGCAGCAACCAAAAGCAGCATCCGTGCTTTCGCATTAGTCCAATGTAGATTCTGCAGTGCTCTTTAACTTTTTTAGTTACTCTCACTCTCGACCCGTGAAGTGCGCGTAGATAAAAAACACGCTAGCTTTCTCGGTTGGGTCGTGTATTCTGTTTGGTATCATCGTAAAATCAGCCAATGAAGGTGGTAATTATGTCTTGAAAAGAACCTCCTAACAGACTCCTATGCCTGGGACCGGTGGACGTGTTTCGGAGGGCCTTTGAAGGAGGGCCTTCGAAGCTAAACGTCAAGTCAAAAATTTCAGCATGACTTGGACCAAGATGCTGCAGGGCTTTAGCATGCATCGCTCTTTTATGGAATTATACGGCCCTGGCAGCTGTCCAGAAGCAGGAATGTTGTCCGCGTATGCATGAAATCGCACAGAATAAGCCCCATTGTTTAGCCCGCTATAGGGACATGAGGATTGTACGCTGCACTGAGGTAGAAGTAAAAAACTGCCACTGTACACCTTCCCGCTTCCTAACATATTCCTTCTGTACCGGGTATGCACACAATAAAAGTGCTTATTGATGTCTTGCTTGGAGCGCTCACAACTTTTCTCCATTCTTGAACAGCGCTTGTTTCAAATGTAAATATAAAGACCGTGTTGCGAAAATGTGCAAAACTAGAGTTCTGCATCCGCTAGAGTAGGAATCGTCGGACAGTGAACTTCTTATGCGTTGTCACACCGATTACTGCGCGGCCACTCCTGCCATTGTTTCCAGCGTACGGTTAAATGGGAATAACGTGGCCATGGAATTAGACACAGGAGCAACGTAACGTCGGGAGAAGAGTGTACGAAGCACTTTCCAAACACAATGCTCACGTCAGCAGACGCCAAAAAGGTTACGTACAATGACACGCCTGTTAATATTGCCGCGTGCCTAGCGCCGCGCGACTGCCGTCCTTGGTGCCGACGATGCCGAAGCGGTTGTTGGCTCGAGAGGCGCGCTGGTGCTGGACACTGTTATCGGAGCTAGAAGCCGACCTTATCCTCGGCTCTTCGTCTACGTGTACTTTCACGGCTCCCTGTTTCGTGAGTTGTGACAATATCAAGGGGATAATGGACGTTGGAGTGAGGTATTACGATCAGTGTTTTCACTTCCCCCTATTAATTGCTAAATAAATAAAAGGCATCAGAAGGCCTACATTGTTTGGCCGAAACTGGCTTAGTAAAATCACAATCTGGTGGAATGAAATGATGGATGTGCAGCCACTAACGAAAGAAATGCCTTTGATGGCATTGACTGTGAAATATCGCGAAGGGGTCGAGCCTGGCTAGGGAGCGATAAAGGGTTTCAGGACAGGCATTGTAGTTAAGGAGAAAACCGGCCAGAGGAAGTCTGCGCATGCGCGACACGCCGCCCACAGCCGAGCGCGCTCAGGATGCTCGGATTCGACAACGACATACAGTAGGCCGTGGATTCGACCGTGCCAGATATTCGGCGCGCACGCTGCTCGCTGCAGCGCGCCTCCAAATTCCGACGTGCAAGTATCCGCCAATCAGCGGGCGCTCTGCGTCGTGTATATTAAACATTTCATGTGTATGTTTTTGTGTTTTTATCACAGAGACTGTAAAAATGTTCCAAAGCGGTGGAAGAGCCTCCGCGAGAAGTTCCGCCGATTATGCAATGCGCAACCGGGCGCGTACCGCGCCATGCGCTTGAAGTTGTGTACCGCTTTTTCTTTCTTTTTTTTCTTTTTTTGCGCCGTGCTCACTCCGCAGGCGCGCACGGCGCCCGGTGCGTAGGATGCAGAGGTGCCTATGGAGTCGGGCCTTATAGAGCACAGCCCGAGGAAGCTACGTAGATCTTTGATGGCAGTCGGTTTGGGAAAGGCTGCTACGGCACAAAGTTTGGCAAGGTCTGGAGATATACCTTCTATATACAACGTGGCCGAAAATGGTGAACTGGCGAGCGGCAAAACATTTTTTTTTTTTTTTTTCAAATTCAGCTGCAGTCCGGAATCAGAGAGCGGGTCAAAACGTGCTTTAGACGGTAGAGGTGGGTGTAAAAGCCGGGAGAAAAGACGTAGATGTTGTCGAGGTAGCAGAGGCATGTCTTCCCACTTTAGGCCACGCAGAATGGTGTCCATCATCCGCTCAAATGTTGCAGGAGCATTACAAAGGCCAAACGGCATAACTGTAAATTCGTGCAAGCCGTCGGGAGTTAAAAAGGCGGTTTTGGGGCGATCAGCTGCTTCCAGGGGAACCTGCCAGTGGATACGTAAAGAAAAGAGCTGGGCGCCTTGCAAACAATTGCGAGCGTCATCCATGAGCGGGAGAGGGTAGACGTCCTTGCAAATAATCTTATTAAGGTGGCGATAATCTACACAGAAGCGGATAGAGCCATCTTTCTTTTTTACGAGGACCACAGGTGACGCCCAAGTGCTGCTTGAGAGCTGAATCACGCTGCTCTGGAGCATTAATTAGGTCCACTTACTCTCAATAGCCTGGCTTTCGGTTGCAGGCACACGATAAGGGTGCTGTAGCAGTGGTGCTTGGGTGCCGGTGTCGATGCTATGAGTAACTGTAGACGTTTGACCCAAAGAACTTTGATGAGAATGGAAGGAGGAGCGAGAGTGTTGTAGTAGGTTCAAAAGCTGTATGCACTGCGCTGGACGAAGGTCGACGTCGATGGAACGGCGGAACAAGTCTGTAGCGGGGGGAGCGGGCGCAGGTGAAGGTGGGCGAGCGCAGTCACGGCAGATTGCGGCGCGGCGCCGGGTTCCTCAGTGATCAGAAGAGATGCGATTGGCTGGATACTGCCGAGGCATTCACCATGGCGCGAAGCAGTAGGGGAGTTTAACGGGTTAGAGCCCCATAACATGGAAACGCCAGCGGAAATAGCGAGCACAGCGTAGGGCAATGGAAGGCACTTGCGGTGCAGGAAAGTATGAGCTGGTGGGAAGAGCGCAGTGTCATCGCTAACAGAGTCACAAGCGACACGAACACGCACAGGTGATCAGGGAGGAAGTTTGATATCTTCAGCGACGAAGGCTTTAGCGCAGGAATTCGACGGAGCAGCGTCTGGCAAGGTATCGGGCAAAGTCGAGAACCCACTTCAGCGCGAGTACCATCTATATCAGCGCGACGCGACAGGAAATCCCAGCCTAAGGTGAGCGCATGTGAGCAAGAAGGCAGCACGACAAACTCAATAATATACAATGAGTCCTGGATCGTGACTCGAGCGGTGCATGCTGCTAACGGCGTAATATGTTCAACAGTGTTCAACAACGAGCGACAAAGATTAGCGTCCATTACTGAAATCGCGGCACCGGTGTCAATAAGAGCCATGACAGAGATGCCCTCGACAGAAACTTCTATAAGGCGGGACGGTGAACGACGAGGTCTTTGAAAGCCGGATGGGGACGCAGTTCTGGCCTCAGTAACTGCGGCACCTAGTTTTCCTCTTGATTATTCTGGCGACGTCGCATTGGAGAGCTGAAGCGGCGTCGCGGCGAACGGGAACGGCGGCTCGAGACGGCGGAGCGTTCTGGAGAAAAAGGACGACTTGATGCTTGCTCGTCACATGCGGAGTACTCACGCGATGGAGGCCAGTACCTGGAAGCTTGGCCAGGTGGTGCTGGCACTGAGTAGCAGCGACGACAATCGAAGGCAATATGGCCAGGCAGTCCGCAAAAGTACCAAATCGGACGGTTACCATTTGTGCGCCATGGGTTGCTTACTCGTGGAGTTGGTCGACGATCTGATGGTGCCAGCGCTTGTACAGGCACTAACATCACAGTGTAGGTAGACGGTCGAGGTCTCGCGTCGATATCGGCGTAACTTGGTGGAACGGCGACAGGTCTTGGGGCGACGTCGGCGTAAGTCACGGGAGCGGTAGGAAGTCGCGGGACGTCGGCATAAGTTAGCGGAGCGGCGATACGTGGTGGCGGATGGGAGGACGGGAATACCTCAGCAACCTGCTCTTGAATGGTTTGACGGATTGCAGGGGCCAAATACGGTGGCTGGTCTTGTGAAATAGGGAAAAGTGAAGGCTGACGCGCCACCTCTTTACGAACGAAATCTTTTATCTGCTGTAGCAGGGAGGAGCTGCCGGTGGCAGGCGTCAGTCCGGCAAGTGATTCCACTTTCCTTGGCCCTTTGCTTGTGCAGCTCCTCGAAGCTCTGGCAGGGCGTGAAAACTTCGGCAACGGTGCGCAAGTCACGGGCTGTCAACATATGATAAGCGTCGTCGTCTATGCCTTTCAATATGTGCTTGATCCTTTCAACTTCCGACATGTTGGGGTTCACCCGCTTGCGTAAGTCGATGATATCTTCTATGCATCCCGTAAAACGTTCACCCATCTGCTGCGACCGCCACGCAAGCGCTGTTCAGCACGGAGTTTTCTGACTTCCAGACGGCGAAACACTTCTGAGAACGTCGTTTTGAAGCTGCCCCTACTTCAGATGTCCCCCTCGTGGTTCCAGTACTACAGGTTAGCCACGCCGGTAAGATACAATATGACGTTGTTAACCTTTGTGACGTCATCCCACTTGTTGTAAAGGCTCACCCGTTCGTAGGAGCTGAGCCAATCTTCTACGTCATGGTAGTCGGTCCCGCTGAAGATATCTGGGTCCCGCTGGCGAAGGGAGCCGGCACAGATGACAGCCGGGCCCGCCTGCACAGCTTCGTGCCTAACCTCCTCAGGCATCGTAGGTGTCAGAAGAGTGCGGCTGCGGAGCTCCAGGATCGATGTTTTCACCTAGCACCTCCACCAAATGTACGATGGGGGTTTATTTGATGGTACTGGGACTGGGAAGATGAGCGGCGAATACAGCCCGTAGACAGTCAGGTCGAACCCGCGCAGCAATAACAATGCCACTTACTGAAATGTTCCCCACGTACTTCTTCCTCTTCACAAAAAAATATAATATGGCCAAATTGAAAAAAAAAAGCCATTGAGCGTTGGCTTTGGCGTGAAAAGGTTTCGTAAGTACCTGTATTGTAAAACATTCAAGGTGTTGACACACCATCAATCGCTAACCGTACTCTTCGACCTGCAATTGCTGTTAGATTGCACCATTCGTTGGCGTTCCTCGCAAACTGCGTAGCGCAAAAGCCCGCCGCAGAAATTGGTCATGCCGGTGTCTTATATAGACTTCCTTTGCCGGAAACGCTGGAGCACAATGAAGAATTCTTTTATTTCTCCATACTTGACCAGCTTCCTTTCAGAGCAAAATATATTGACCGCGAAACAACGCGAAATGGGCTGCTAACTGTGGTTCGCGACATGATGTGGCATGGTTGACCAAAATCTGTTTCTCAGCAACTGCCGCCTTCCTGAGTTGGACGTTTCTAACTTTCTATTGAAGTGGGTTGCAACATTTGGACAAACAGAGTAATCGTTCCGGAGTGTTTGCACAGTGTTACACTGAACTTGCTGCACGAGCGGCACGTCGGAATCATCAGGAAGGAAATTGGTAGCAGGGTAAATGTCTGGTGTTCAGATATCGATGAAGCACTGGAACGAGCGCTGCTAAGTTGCTGCATTTGCCACAGTGTTCAACCTGCAGCACAACCAGCATCTTTGGCGCCATGGAAAGTGTGCGAGCACCCTTGGTAAAGGGTTCATCTTGATTTCGCCAAGGAAGGAAAAATGTTTCTTTTAGCAGTTGATGCGTATAGCAAGTGGGTGGAAGACTAGAAGTGAAGGTGTATACAGCGACGACGGCCGCTAGGACTGTTGAAGTAGATCCATGTTTGCTGCCCATGGCTTACCTGTTGAAGTTGTAACTGATAACGGGCCGCAGTTCCGTGCCTCTGAGTTTGAAAACTACCTGAATGGAAATGGAGTTAAAGCACGCATGCACCCCTCCGTACCACCCGTAGTTGAACGGGTCAGCGGAGCGCGCTGTACAGACTACGAAGATAACACTGTTCAAACAGTTGCTAGAGGACAAGAAAGGGAACTGCAAGGACCTTGCAGCACGGAATAGACAACTTCCTATTTTCTTATCAAACAACACCGCACATCTTCATCCAAAAGACGCCGGCTAGACTCTTCTTCAGAAGAAAGTTGCGAGCCGGATTTTCCTTGTTGAGACCAACCTTGATAAGCGCAAATACAGAGAAAAGCGAATGGGTGAAACCGGCTGCAGATAAGAGTAGGGCGAAGCTGCGATCCTTTGTGACTGGTGACCGGATGCTAGTGAGTTCCGTGCGTGATGATTCAGGGAACTGGTGTCCTGGAAAAATTATGCGTGTTAAGTCCCCTACTACGTATTTGGTGATCGTTGGAAACAAAGTGCGTTTTGTGCATGCTGATCACTTGCGACATACTGTTCTTGTTGATGAAAAACGAAATGCTAAAGAATGTGCCGGCCACACGAATCAGTGGTTGCCTCTCCTCCGATGGCCTC
Source organism: Amblyomma maculatum (assembly GCA_023969395.1). NCBI lineage: Eukaryota > Metazoa > Arthropoda > Arachnida > Ixodida > Ixodidae > Amblyomma > Amblyomma maculatum. The sequence continues at coordinate 6,948 of JAJIZL010065201.1, read as the reverse complement.
GGCGCAGCCAGCGCTTCAGGTTGGACCTAGCCCACTAGACTAGTTATCATCTGATAATGAACCAATTCCGTCAAGAAGGAGCAACCGGGAAAGGCAACCTAATGAGCGTTGGGGATATGACCGTTTTTGATCTAGTACGGCAGGAAGTGTTGTGTCGGTATCTGGAGTGTGACACGTGCGTTTACGACTGTGTGATAATACATAAGGATATCACTAACATATTTGTTCTGTGCATGTGTCAGGACCCGTATTCCGAGTTTGCCTCGTTATCGAAATGTCGCTATCTCACGTGACCTCGAGCCATCTGATTGGTGGAAACGCCGGAACATGACGTTACGGCCTCTTCCGGCACCGTAGTGGCAACACCCGGTTTTGGCGTTTCGACCAATCAGATGGTTCGAGGTCACGTGAGATAGCGATACTTCGATAACGACGCAAACTCGGAATGCAGGCCCAGGTGTGTATATATGCGTATGTCATTTGCTATACTGGGGGCAGTTGCTTTCGAGTTGCCAGTGTGCCGCGCAGTGAATAGACCTGTGATGTCCCGGTTATAGTGCTCTTTTCGGGGTGTAGAGCAGGAATCACACACGAAATAGGGCCAGTAATAGATTTAATCAGAGCTGGATGCCCTGCTCACACAACGATTCCGATACTCCCATTTCCCATACACAGCGGTATGAGAAAGATTATTTGAGTTTTGAACGTTTAAGTTGTGCCTTCGGAAAAGAATTCGTTTTCAGGCGCCATCATGCGGCCAGTGGCGCGAGCAACGGCGCAAGCGCATACATCCGCCTTTGTTTTCGTACCGCATGTATTGTCAAAATACGAGAATGACTGTACGCTGGCGCAAATAGCTTCGTGTTTGCCGTAGCGCTTAATTTTCGGCTTCACGGGAATAGCAGGCGTGACTGTCTCCGTTGCAAAAAAGCACACATTCCTAGCGTGTTGATTCTTCTCGTTTCTTTTTATTTAGGCCCCTGCGCGAAGCAACGCACCGTGCTCAAGCACCGATGGCTCAGCGAGCGCTTTCAGCTGAATAGCTTGCGCGCGCGTCTGGCGAAAGTAAGATTGATGAAGGTCGTTAGGGGAAAATTTAGGCAGCCGTGGCTTAAGAAGGCTCGCGAACGTTAGGAGTGTGTTGCGGCTTGGCACCTTTACATACCACATCGGCAGCGTTGTGCGTCAGCGCAATCACAAGCTGACTTTCGATGGGGAACCACCTATTTTCCCTTTAGTGCCCCTCTTGCGCGCGGCGGTCGTTATATGGAGATTTGTGTCACAACCTACGGCCTCCTACCTGCTGTACATTCTGGTTGTGTCAGTCTCTTACATGTTTAGCCTTTCTGTTGTGTATGCAGTTTGATTTAAATCAGTGAAATGCAGTTGACATGAAAATAAATACAAGTACAATTAACTAGACTGCTTCAAAATGTGCAGCTGCACGAGAAACTTGCACAGATTCGCTAAGTTTTTATACCGGCAAAACAAATTCCACGTTAATTTGGTTTTGCCAGAAACCACTGGCACTTACTTAAACTTAGCCAAGCGAAATGCCTACTCCGATCATCGACTGATCTTATCGATTATTCGCAACACAAGTGACGAATGTCTACTACTTGGTGGAAACCAAATACTGCGGTAAGATTCAGGAGATAACAGTTACTGCGAACTTGTAGCAGCACATTCACAAAGACTCATAGGAATAGTGCCCGAGCACGGTATAGGGATCGCGGGCTGAATGAAAAGTTTCTCGCCTTCTTAATGCACGCATGCGTCTACACGTCTACCTAATGTCTGACAGAGTGTAACGTGTTTAGTTGCAGCGCTGCTTGAAGACCTTTGGTTCGCCGGTTTCGAGCAGCCAACTTGTGAAGAAACAGCACGAGCACGGTGCTCGCTCCCTTCAGGTAGCATCAAATGTTCGACACACATCCAGCACTAACTGATCGTGCTTCTATCACTATGGTACGCCAGATGGCAGTAGTGTAGTGTCGCTTCATAAAGAGGCGTGTAAGACCGCGGTTGGCCACGTATGGCATACATAGACGACGCCCAGGTGTTCATCATCATCATCATCAGCCTGACTATACCCACTGCAGGGCGAAGGCCTCTCCCATATTTCTCCACTTAACTCGGTTCTGTGCTAGCTGCATCCACTTGACCCCTGCGAACTTGCCCAGGCGTAGGCTCCATATGCGTGTGGATAGCCGAGGTGTTATCGACACGCATATGGAGCCTACGCCTCCCATTATCAACCTCAACCCTAGGGTAATCCAGCCTGGAGCTTCTAAGTAGTATCTATTTCAAATATATACATCTTCCACCACATCACAGCGGCCGCGCTTTGAGAACGAGTGCGCTCCAGCGATGCATGCCTCCAGCCCTCTGTCACTTTCAGAGACCTCAAATAAGATTTACACAAATATTTCTGGGAGTTTAAGCGGAAAGAGAGAAAGCAGTGCCAAAGTAGAGGGCTCCGGAGTAATTTCGACAACCTGGGGATCTTTAACATGCATTGACATTGCACAGCACATGGATGCCACTTCGTTTCGCCTCCATCGAAACGCCGGGATCGAACTCTGGTACTCCGGCACAGTAGTCGGGCGTCTTACCACTGCACCACCGCGGAGGGGCATAATTTTCATTTTTACATATCGTACACCCTTGGCGGTCATATAAGTGTCGGAAGTGAGATCACGTGGATACTTAAGCCACGCCGTAAGGGAAGGGAAGAAAGTGGAGGTGAAGATGGAGAGAAAGGGGAGCCATAGTAGAGGGCTTCCGAGTAATTTCGACCACTTGGGGATGGCCGAGGGGTGGCGGTGGCTGCTCTCTGCCCTGCGGGGCTCGGGCTAGCCTGCCACCGGTGATTGTATCTTTTGTACACCGTCATTGCACTCGCCACCGTTTCGGTGGCGGACAATGACTGTTGCGACGCGTGTCTTTCTCTCTCCCTCTTCTTTTTCTTCCTTTCCTCTCTATTTTCTCTTCTATCTGCACGAGGCAGCGGAGGTGGCACAACTACAGAGCCAGTAGCAGGCCCGTGCATTTTCTTTTCCTTCTTCCTACAGCCACAACAACAACAACCACCTATATATAACATGCACTGACATCTCACAGCCCACTGACATCTCTGTGTTCCGCCTCCATCAAAACAAAGCCGCCGGTGGTCGGGATCAAACCCAGGCACGCCGGCAAAAGTAGTCGGGCATATTAATCAGTGCACCACCGCGGCGGGGCTTATCAAAATGCCCATTCCTGTTTTCGACTTAAACGTCAACATTCCTGCGGAAAACGTTTTACTGATTTATTGAAAACTTTGATACCACTGATATAGGAGGTTCCCCTACTCAGGTACGCAGACCCGAATAGGGGGCTGGGACTCCACGACTAGAAGAGCGCAAGAATACACTGATTTTTCGCGGCCTCAGTCGCCAGGCGGATGACTTCCTTTTGAGACTCAAGGTTTTCGCTTTATAGAATCCACTCCAAAGCTTCCGAATCCTGAGTGTTTGTCATTTCCCCAAGTGAAAAGGGGCATTGTTAGATTATGTGGTCTAGTGTACCTCTTTGTCCGCAGTGTTTACAGTTTTCGTGTTGTCTGTCCTCTATTTTTAAGTGGTACAGCCATACTGGGTTGGGGTAATTTCCGGCCTGTAGTCTGCAAATACTTTTGGCCTCTTCGTTGTTTAGCTCTTTTGTCGAGTGGAGAATGTTTTTTCTGTTGAGTTTGTAGTATTTAGGGATCTCATGGTAGGTGTTTAACCTCTCCTCGGGTTCTGGGTTGTCGACCTGCTCGACGTTCGTCCGGTGGTAGATATCTCGTGCAAGCGCGTGAGCGCCTTCGTTTGCAGACACCGATCAGTGGCATGGGATCCATTTTATTGTGATCCTCCGTGAGATCACCCTGGATATCGGAATTTTTCTAGTTGTGACTGATACCCTTAATTTCGTCAAGTTCCAAATGGCCGCTTTGTTGTCACTTGTAATCACTTTAGCTTTTGTGCCGACGCAGGCTAGCGCAAGTGCTACCTCTTCAGCGATGACCGCATTTCTCGTTTTTATCGATGCCGTAATTAGAGGGTCTCCGATTCCGTCCACAACTGCCGCGACTGCAGCTCCCGATTTCCCGATTACTGCATCAGTGTACGCCACGGACTTCGGGTCAAGCTTGCTCATTTCCTTTTCGATGGCTTTGGCTCTGTCTTCTCTACTCTCTTTGTTGTGAATGGAGCTCATGGTTCTTGGCATGGGTGGGGTGTACAGGTTGGTTCCACAGTTTCGGCTCAGGCTGATCTTGGGGTCCGTCCCTCTGTCGTGCTGGAGCCGACCAATTCTAGAATTTGCCTTCCGGTCTCAGATTAACTGAGTCTCTCTATTTGCGTTATTCTTGTGGCTTCCATTATTTCCTCCCATGTGTTGTCTACCCCCATTTCCAGCAGTATGGCCGTAGAGGTGCCACTGGGGAGGCTGAGCGCACTTTTGATGTTCTTCCTTATTACCACGTCTATTTGTTCCCTTTCCCTTGCTGTTAGGTTTTGATACGGTGTTGCATATCCTGCCCTACTGATGATATAAGCCTGCATAAGCAAGCTCTTTTCTTTGAGTTCCCTGATTTTGAGAGATACCCTTCTGATGAGACCCGTTACTTGCGCACCGTAGTTTTGTATTTTGGCTATTAGGGGCCCGTTTCTGCAGTCTGCCTAGATTATGAGTCCAAGGATCCTAATCTGATTACCCTGGGCCGTTTTTGACAATCCGCTGTGATTTCGAAGCTTAGCTTCTCCTTTTTGTTCGTGTAGATTATTAGCTCGGATTTTTGCGGTGAACACTTGAGGCCTATATTTTCCTCGTTATCTCTCACCGTTCTAGCCGCGCACTGGAGCTTCTCCTGTATTTCTGCGTCCAAGCTTGTGTTTAGCCAGATGTTGATATCGTCTGCGTACAGGCTAAACTTGATACCCGGTATTGGTTTGAGCCGGGGCGGGAGGTTAATCATTGCTACGTTGAAAAGCAATGAGGAGCCCGAACCTTGTTGTGTGCCCCAGCTGCGTGCTGTCCTTGTGATTGGGTATTCTGTGTCTAGGAATTTTAACTAGGAATTTTAAGTCTTCTCTCTGTGAGAAAGCTGCTTACGTAAGCGAGGGTTCTTGCACCAATGTTTAGCTCGTCAAGATTCTTGATAATTGCGTCGTGCCTTACATTATCGAAGGTCTTAGTTAAGTCCAGGCCTAGGATGACTTTTGTTTTGGTTTTTCTCTTGTCCATGATGTCATGTTTGAGCCTCAGCATGACGTCTTGCGTACCGCGGAGCCTTCGGAAGCCAACCATTTCATGGCACCATAATTCTTCTGCACCCATATAATTGACAAGTCTTGTCTGGACCACTTTCTTCATTAGCTTCCTCAGACACGAGGTGAGAGCAATGGGTCTTATATTTTCTAACTTGTGTGTTTTTTCTGGCTTGGGTATAAAGATGACGTCTGCTGATTTTCATTGTATGGAGAGCTCGCCCTTCTCCCATATTTCCTGCATGTACTTGGTCAGGCTGTCAATGGAGTCATCGTCTAAGTTAATTATTCATTTGTTGGTTATACCGTCAGGTCCAGGAGCGGAGTTCCTTTTGAGGCTAGCTATCTCTGCCCTGACCTCGGATTCTGTTATGGGTCGGTCCAGTTCCGGGTTGTCTAGTCCTCGATATTTTGGCAGCATTTGGTTGATGCCATCTACAAAGTAGATGTCTTTGAGCTAATTGAAGAAGTCCTCATCGGTGCCCTCAAAGGCGTGTCTTATCTTTCGCTGGTGTATGCTCGAGTTGGTTTTGTACTGCTCGGACATAACAGGTAGCGAAAGATGTTCCATGTTTTGGGGAGAGTCATTTGTTTCTCCATGTTATCGTAAATGGTAAGCCAATTTTGCTCGCATAATGTTGGGGCATATTTTAAAATCTCTTTGTTGATTTTGGATTCTAGAGGCTTTACATTTTCAGTGGGCGCCCTCACACATAGATGTCAGACACCTATAGACATAGAGGTGGCAGACAGTCCCGCCCATAAAGCACTGTCAGGTACGTCCTCAAAAACGTCCCTCAAAATAAAAATGACTCTTCAGAGAAACGGTACTCCGCTATATTAGTACCCTGTGGAGTGCGCCCCACAAGCCATGTGTGACCAAGAGTCTGAGAAGGCATCAGGCCACTCTACTACAGCGAATTCGCATGGGCTCTGCTTGTTACTCCTGCTTGGATGCATAAGATGGGCATGGCATCGTCTGCGCTATGTTATATATGTGGTGTGTGCGGGGATATAGAACAATATATTATGTGCTGTCCAGAGTACAATGCGGAAAGGTGTGCTAGGCTCGCTTCCTTCAACACAGGAGGCCTTCACAGAGCACTTCAGGATATTGTCTACCCGAGTGGAAACCAGACAGGCAGAAGGGAGGCTTCACGCCTTCTTTTACAATTTCTGCAGGACAGTGATCTTGACTCTATGCGGCTAGAATGGACTATGTTCTATTGTAACTGAATGTATGCATAGATGGTGACTTCTGCGATGCAATTACTATTATTTATTAACTTATAATCAGCAATGAAACGATGTTCTCCGGGCCCAGTAAGGAATCGGTCACGTTGCGCCTAACGGAAGAGTACCATTTGATTTAATTATGCTCATGGGCCTCCACTGTGTATGGCCCTCAAGAATGGCAGGCTATCACTGGGACAGAGATGCACGCCTTGTCAGAATTTATTTTCGGACTTTCATCCCTTTCCTTACGGCGCGGTTCAGGTGTCCACAGAGCAAGTGTGACAGGTACTGCGCCTTTCCCTTCCTGTGAACAAATTAGTAAAGCGTGGACAGGTTTTTGGCAATCCAGAAAGCTGCAGCCGAACCACCGTAGTGGCTCACAAGGCTAGAGCGTTTGTTGTGTATGCGTGAGTTTTAG
>JAJIZL010065199.1:0-12582 GCA_023969395.1 Amblyomma maculatum | reverse complement strand
GTGTGTGTGTGTGTGTGTGTGTGTGTGTGTGTGTGTGAGAGAGAGAGAGAGAGCGAGAGAGAGAGACGCTGTCGCTGTGAGACGTTATGCTAAGTGTCGGACTACCGATTCTATTGGGCAGGGTTCTAAACCGCAGCTTTGTGTTTGCATGTTCTAGTGCACTTTTGGCGTCGAAGATCCTTGATATCCTTTTCTACAAAGTCGCATGCATAATGAACAGCGCCGCCTTCATATATAGTTAGCCTACCACCAACGCCCTACATGACTGTAGTCGCGGCGAGTTACACCATCAGACAGTCAGCTCTTATTCAAGGTCAAAACATAGCCTTAGTGGTCGTGCAGCCATGAAGAAAATGTATTTTAAAGCAGCTTGTCTTTGAGGGTACAGTGGTAAAACGGCGGCTTTTCTTTCTCGGTGCTTTGCGAGCTTCTTCAGACGTTCAGAAAATTCCCTTCCCATAGTTTCTAATGCGATGCGATCGCGTTTACATGCACTTCAAAAGTCGGCGTACTCTTGCCAGTCCACCTTCGTCTGGTGCAATAATGCGGCAAGTTTTCTTAGTGCGTTACCCCTGTTTAGATGAATACGATAAGCTAAAAACTCGACGCGGCGTAATGCGACGTGCCAGTTATCGCATTTGTGTAACCCGGCTACTTGCGTACCCCTGCCGTGATGATGCAGTGGTTAAGGTGCCCGACTTCTGCGCCCACAAATACGGGTTCGAATCCCAGCCGCGGCAGCCGCTTTTTGAAGGAGGTGAAAAGCAAGGCGCGCACGTGCTGTGTGCACGTTAAAAAACCCAAGTGGTCGAAATTTCCGGAGCCTCCACTTCGGCGTCTCTCATGGCCTGAGTCACTTTGGGATATAAAACCCCACAAACCAAATGAAAACATTCGCAGTCGGCGCGTCAGCGCTGCTGTCCCGTCTGGGAATGCCGTTGTAGCCTTAGAGAGGCCGCATTCGGGTTGGCAGCCTCAAAAGACACTGTCACGCACGTTTAAGGCCCGATATATGTCAGATGCGGTGTCCAAGCTTCTTATGCATGCCAGATATATACGGCAGCATACAGGTCAGGGACAAGCCACGACACATTGCACAAAGATGATGACTAGCGAAGCTGCTTTATCTCTATAAGGCAGTAAGGAAAGGGGGCTAAAAGAAGATATAGTTTTATGCCTGTGCATTTGAATTACTATTAAAATAAAGCGATACCCGCCTGAAAATGGGTGACTTTCACAGACCCACAAGAGTATGAATTTCTGTTCTATGCTGGTTTACCGCGTTTCCAAAGTTTGCGGGCCTCAGCCTGATAAATTATGTTGCAGCATGTCAGTACCTATGTGTGTGCAGCAAGAAGACAAAACAAGGTTTAAGAATAATTTGAATAGTTAATTAAATAGTTATCGTCGGCAATGACCGAATGAGAATATACACCAACAAACGTTTCGGTATATATTTTTGGAGGGGAAAATGTGACATCATTTCCAATACATTGCTATTTTTATGATCCAAATGCTACTATTTCCAGAAATTGTTGTCACTACTAGGCATCCGTCCTTTATTTGAATGAAGAAAGTGAATAATTTTCTTAAGCACAACTGCAGGAATAAAGGCTTACTCAACTGGCAGCCAGATGCCAAATACGCTTAATACCGGCGCAGAACACTGACCATGCTGCGTTAGATAACTATGCAATGTTTTATATTGTGCCCGCACCGAAGTACATTTTATTGCAATTTTCATTCTTCTCTAAAAGTTTGGGAATTTCTAGCCTGCAACGAATTCGGCTTCTTTCTATTTATTTATTTATTTTCACATACTGCAACCACTAGTGGAGCTATTGCAGGTGTGGCGTTAAGAAAAATACTTACTGAAACGGCTAGGTACAAAACAGACTTAACCATCATATTTACACACATAATGGATATAAATAAGGTGCCGACGCTATGAAATAAGAAAGAAAATGATGAATAAACACAATTAACATAAAAATAGAAAAGCATGTGGTATCGATGGCTGTGAATATAACTGCGCACGTGGTAGCATTTGAAAACACAGTGAAAACAGTAAAACCAAATTAGGGATAGTAAAGGAATAGCTGCACCCACAAAGGGATTTCGTAACTCTGAATATGCAACTATGAAGACAAGCCAGACGAGAAGAAGAAAAGTAATCTTATCGAAAGTCTGAGTATCGGATTGATCATCCCTCGAAACCTTTGTTCACATTTTTATGAGCTGCTAAGTTTACACTCTTGACACTCATAATTAGGCACACGTGGTAAGTCGATCATCCAGATCGGACTCTGTGCCCCATGCTTAAAAAAAGCTCTCAAGCCAACAAACCTGGAGGCCTGAGTGCACGCATACTGCCGTGAGACAGCTCCGGCCGTTCATCGGTTCACGCTAGTCTATGAGATTATGCAGAGCCCCCCCTCAATACATTTAATACCAAAGCTAGCGACTGGTGGTTCAATCATTGTGCACAAATCCATCATCCTTCACACTCCCCTCTTTGCACACTACCGAAAGGAAACCGTCCAGTGTTGCAACTGTATGTCTTTAATGCGTTGACTAGGAGTGTCGTGAGCACGAAAACTCTCTGGCTTCGGCGTCTCTCTGCACTCTCCACCTCTCAATGAAGGAAGAAAAATCCCCCTAAGCACCACCTGCCACCTGTCAACCTTGACAGGTGACATGTGGTGCTTAGGGAGATTTTTCTTCCTTCACTTGTCATCGCGATGCGGTAGGGAGTCGGAACATGGAAGAGATCCCATTTTTCTTTCTGGTCTGAGTCTAATCTATACCTTCACATGCCAGGCGGAGAGAGAGAGAGAGAAATTCAGGTTGGCGGACTAGAGAAGTATATATCTTGCGAATGGGAGAGATCGGAGTAAGATTTACGAGGCAAAAAGTAGCGTAACAAAAAAGCGAATACAAAAAGAAATTAGAAGAATAAATCAGAATGGCAATAAAATCCAAATTGGTAGATTGGGTGAGTGAAAGACGATGAAATCAGAATAGATTGGCGAGTGAAAAACAGATGTCATCGCATTTCCGTCGCATTAATCCAACTAATTGGCCCTAAGAATACGTTCTTTCTACTTTTTTTTCGGCTAGGCAAAGTGTTCAATGACGCCATTGAATCAGCCCATAATTTCGCTACGACTTTCGGACACGCTAGCTCTGCTCAAATGGGCCCGTGACGTGCTTTCTTTTTATGTTTTTTTATCCCGCGTGTCGCACCTTCACCTGATAAATCCAAATTATTCTGCCAGTAATTTTTCTTTTTACTTCTTATGCCCATCTACAAATACCAATTTAGTGTCAGTCTCACAATGGCTGCGTAGCAAGCAACTTGAAAAAGCTGGGCTGATAACACCAAAATTTTCTAGATGCCGGACAGGGTTACGACAACTTTACTCATTCCTGATGATCAAGCAAGCCGGCAAGCAAATGCTGGTGCTCATGCAATGGCCGTAACAGGCGCGCTAGGCGGTGACACTGACAAAACTTACGTCTGTACGACCCGGAACTTCTGAGCCATCTCGGGCAGGGGTTAAACAAAAATAAACAAACTGACTAAAATTAAACAATTAAACTACCTAGAAATAAGAAACGATAACCAGCCCCTAACAGCGTTCTTGTTGGACCCGCAAGGAAGAGTTGAGACTGCGTGCCGTGCGGTTATTGTTTGCAGCTCCGAGTGGCAAATAAAGCGAAACAAGGAGACTAGGATGCAACAGCCGGCGAGGAGAAGGCATAGCCGAAGGGACCGCTCTCACTGCTCCTTAAGCGGTTTCTCTTTTCTCTACGCCCAGATGGCGCCTTGCTCGTTAGGAAAGAAAATTAATCAGAACGATTTTATTCCCAACGAGCAGCGAGCACGATTGAGCTTCGAATTCCGTTTAGCTGAAGCTGACGTCTTCAAAAGACGCTTGATATTTCGTTGGTCACTTTTCTAGAATTTGTTTTTATATCTGTGGCTGCCAGCCCACCAAAAACGTGGAAAGAGCGGGCTAATAACCACTTGTATCGATCCCGCCTCCGATAGCTAAGCCCGAAGGCTTCCTCGAATGATATATGTTCCAATGATCGAACAAAAGAAAATGAATTCTTAGAGGGGTGATTATGCTACGCTGAAAGGAAACAAAATTTATGCTTTACGCTTGTGATGCCATCGTTGTTTTGTGTTTGTTTTTATCCAGTGGTGCCGGAATATTCCTCACAATTGCTAACAGTGTTCTGAAAAAAGCAATATAGACGGTTGGTTGATAATAAATTAATATTTAATACCAAATAACTAAACATTTTCCATTTCAGCCTAGGAATAAGAATTTTGTACTACAAAAGGCTACCGTGCTCGGTTGATATAAAATTTAAGTCATGCGTTCAGTTCGAACGTTCGGTTTCATCGCGAATCAGGACATGTCCTGAAATCGGAATATCCATTTCCGGCAGGCAAGCGCTTTGACGTTACTGGCATTTCGTTGACTATAAAACAGCTTCCACAAAAAGGGAAACAATGCTTTGCATCGTCAAAGCTGTGACTATATGCTTATAAGCCAGCTCGGATGCCCGAAATTCGACATGCTGCGCCACCTCGGCGCACTATCGTGTTGCGTCAATGAAAATACGAAGTATTTCCTTGTTCATAGTGTCTCCATACGTTGATTAGGAGCGCTAACCTAACAACGTTGTTTGTGCAATTGTGTACCGTCGTTCTCTTTGCTTTCGCCGATAGCTCGCCATCTAAGGTGACCACACTACAATTTTGATGCGTCCGTTGTACTCAGAAAACACTAGCTTTCTGCGCTTGTGGTAGAAGCTGTTGCCTTCTTCTTGTCACTATGTAGTACGAGCCACAGGCAGAGCTGCCGCCAGTATTCTTGTAAAGCGAACACCGGATGCGCCATAACACCTTCTGAGGATGTGTCCTAATACTACGCGACCTTGAAAATTTCTAAGCACTTTATGAAGTGTGCGAAAGAGATCAGGTCACATGGCCTAGTGTATGCCTGCACGTGTCTGATAACAGAGGCCAGGGCGTTGGTAAAGACAGAAATCATGGTTGATGTCATTGAATGTGAAGAAAACATCTCTCTTATCATTTCATCGACGTCATTCCAAACCATCTTCGTGCTATGTTATCAGTGACACTGAAATCACTCCAGTAACAGCATACAAATATTTAGGCATCCACTTAACGCGAGATCTATGCTGGTCTTCTCACGTAACTCACGTCACTAACAAAGCAAATCACCTTCTCGGTTATTTCCGTCGAACCTTGCGTCAAGCACCCCGATCAGTAAAATTCCAGGCTTATTTAACACTTATTCGCCCCAAACTAGAGTACGCTTGCGCCATCTGGGACCCTCATCCCAATAACCTTTCAGCTACTCTTGAAGCAGTACAAAATCGCGCTGTTCAAGTCATTTTCTCAGCCTATTCTTATAACGTTAGTATCTCTGAACTAAAACGCAATGCTAACTTGCCAACCTTAGCTAACCGCCGAAAAATGGCTAGACTGTGTTTGTTCCATAAATTTTACTACCATCCTTTCCTGAATTCATTATCAACCCCGCCCACCGCATCTCTGACCGCACAAACCATGGGAAGGCTGTCTACCCTCGCTTTGCCTGGACATCTGCACATTTATCATCCTCCTTTGTCAAGTCAGCAAGGGATTGGAATGACCTGCCAGATGCTATCGTGGACGACAGCGACCCATCATCATTCAGATCATCAATAGAAACTTTTACGCGCTGAATGTACCACCCCTTCAATAGGGCCTTTGAGGTATTCGTAAATAAATAATTTCGACAAGGCGCAGCGCAATCAAAGTTCAGCATCACGCAAATGTTTTCAAAATAATTAGGAGCAAAACTGCAAGCAGTACTGGCCCATTATTGCACTACATGTGGCCACACCTTAAACTCTAATCAGAGCCACGCATTGGGTTTAGTCTGGACCTATTCGCCATTATTTTTAGAATCTAAAGAACAGTTCAGGAGAAAGTGTCATACACCTACGAACTAATAGCGTAAGTGTGCAGTTACCTGTAACTCCTGCCGTCCTACCCACTTTCTAATTCATGTACTCTAATGATTTCACCGCCTCCGCTATCTGCCATGCAATCACAGTCACTTGTGCTAATAGAAAATAAATATAAGGATAAAGAACCTCTACTAATCCAAACGCGTGCGGAGCAGAATCTTCCCGCGAGGAGGAGTAATTAAGCTCGAGAGGCTCGGTCGCGGTGCGGCAGCTTTTGCCGTTACCATGCATGGAAAGCGTTTCTTACTGGCTCCTTAGCTTTCCTAATTGAAATGCTCCTTTCATCGAGCAATTGCAATTCCGGGGCAGAATGGAATAAATGGGAAAGAATAAACATTTCCTTCAAAAAGTTCCAAGGGCATTACACAGTGTCCAAAATCAATGGATGCTGTGTGAACGGCGAAATGTGTTTTTCGGAAGCTTCGCTATTGCCATTAATCTTTTCTGCGGCGTTTTTCGAATAACTCGAAATGCACATCTCGCCGCTTACACGAGCGACCAGTGTTTATACTAGAGCACTACACGCGCTTGAGCTGGCCCAGCACACGGGCCGGACAGGACCGGGACATGAGCTGTTTCGCCGAGTCTCGGCCAGGCCCCCTACTGATGTTCCGTGGACGCGTGCTGCACTCAAGATTGAAGTTGCGGACCCATCTCGGGCTTGAACCTGTACATGGAGGCCCAGTATGCGGCGTTTCATTGTGATGAAGGACTGCATGGGTGGAGCCGACCGACAAGGAAGACGCGACAGCGTTTCGGACACGAGTGTGTTGTGAAGTGGGCTCAGAGTTTGCTCGTGAAGCTCTCAACAGAGGCAGGCTGCTCTCCGCTCTTCCCTGCTCTCCGAGTTCTTTGTTCTTCATGTTGTAAATAGCTGCATAAAGCCTTTTCGTTTGCTCTTCCCAGCTCGGTCTCATATCGCTCGCCTTATTGCTGCTCTCACCCCGACACGACGCTACCCGTGAATCACGATAGTAGTGTATGGTCTTCCGATTCTCAAAACCAAGCTCGTCAGCAATTACGGCTAGAAAACAATTGCCGAATAAAACTGTGACAATTCCTCGAAGCAGTGTTTCAGATTCTTTCCGCGAGCGTATTCTCTACGGCACCCTAACCTATCTGCGTGGGGAATAACCGGGAAGGGGAAGAGAGAAATAAACTCTCTCCCCGAGTACAATGGAGAGGGGCAGTCCGTCTGCCGCTAGCGATGTGTGTAGTACGCTTTCCGGGCGCCTCTTCCTACGCCCTTCTCTGGGCAGGGTGGTGACCCGTTAAGGGGTTTTTGAGGCTCAGCCCTCACAGCCCTAGAACAGCAACTTGAAACGGAGCAAAGAAAAAGACGGGATTTATTTCCCTTTTATCCGTTCGAACAAGTGTAATTTCGAAGGTTCGCATAACGAATGACCTAGCGCAGGGGAATGTCTGGAATCACCCCCTGAGGCACTGAAGACAGCCGTTGTCACAGTGTGGCGTGACACACCACTTGATGGGCGCATAATGAATAAAACAGTTAACAGAAAAATAGAATACGGCCGCTGACATGATGTCAACTCGCGGTGAAACTCGCAGGCCAGCTTCCCTAACCGCTACATTAGGCAAATAAGCCAGTTTCTGGCACTGTATGTGGCCGTCGTCATTAACTTCCATTCTTACGCATGCTAGTCCTCAAGCAAGACCCCGAAGGAAAGCAAAACTTTGGACGTGTCGCCTCATCCGCCGGGGCAGCTTTGCTGCGCCGCAGGCGCTGATGATTTTTCGGAGTGCGCCGCTGTGGGAAGGAGCAGGAATAGAAAGCAAAACTTGCCGCCTGCGCTACTGGCCTATGTTCGAGCCATCTACTTCTCCACACCGTTTGGCGGCAAAAGACAATCACCTTACGATAATTAATGCGGTAAGCCACTGGGGTTAGCTTTACCAAGCTCATTCTCGCGCGAGGAAATTTGCAAAGGAATCTGTGTTTTTCTTTTTGAACTGCTGACCAGAACTCTGCCATTACTGCCAAAATATCGCGATAGTTTCGAAAATCACATTGACTCAAAATGAGAAAAAAGGTTCACTAATCACTTGTAAATCGAGGTGATCAACGTCACTCACAGTGCAATATGTCCAAGCAATTTCAGCCTCGGCTACGTTGAACGATGAAAGAAAATAAGTTCAACGGCTCTTCATGCGGACTGAAGAGCAACAGTGAAGGACTGCTGTCGCCTGTTCTAAAGAGCAAAATCTAGAAGTTGCACTACTGTGGTGTTGAGTGGAGTGCTGAATGCCTCACGCCCGGCTCGTTTTCTGCGATTGCGTTCACCTACCAAAGTGCAGAGGAACATTGGCTTGGGCTGTTTCAGCTATCAGCAAGCACACATCGTCGGTTCTGCCAAAAGGTGCTGCGAATCTGCGCAGTTGTCTGTTATTATTCGGTACTGGGCACTGGAAACCTCATACGAACCACTGGGGAAGGATTTTCGCTTGAAGACTTGACCCCCAATTGCTATACTTTATTTTTCTCACGAGCCAAACATAATTTTTCATAAGAAAACCTAAGCAGCGCAGAGCTCGTGGTCCTTCTTTCTCTTCTCCTGAGATATTCTTGTGGCTCTCTTTCCCTCGGTTGCACCAGCACCGGCCCCAACGGTGTCGCGGCTCAACCGCTGAACGGGGCATAGGAGCTGTGCTATAAATATAAATTTATTCGAGCATCACTGCGATTTGAGCTTCTTTGTCGGAGTGTACTTTATTGCGCAGTAGGAGTCTTCTCGCTCACAATAAACGATTTGCCTCATGCATTACTTTGAAGACGGACCCGGACCGAGATTCACTTCGAGCACTGCGGGCCGAGCCATTCTCAGTATAGAGCGATAATTTATCGGGACCGGGCTTCAAGCGCGGGTAACGGCCGGGCTCGGACCGGACTCGGACCGGGCTCGCACGGGGCTTGGGCTTCATATTGAGGCCAGTGCAGTGCTCTAGTTTAAGTGCTGAAGCAGCCCTCTAGCATTTTCCCATCAAATGCGCGTTATTTAATAAGTGATTAGTCACCATTTAGAAGACAAAAATAGAATAATCGGACCCTTCCCGCTCAGCCCTGACCAACCTTTTCTGTGTGGGTTGTTCGTACACTGCAATGCTAGAGTGTATCCAGCGTGCATATGGCGATCGTCACCTTCGCTGTCTATTAGTCTTGGTTAGAGGTCTAAGTGGCCGGAAAAGCACTAATTACGAAAAAAAAGTTATTTCTATTTTTGTTTCTTTTCTTTATAGAGTAAATAGAAAAGGTAATCAGATTTATATCTCTGAAAGTAGAAAAAAGCTGCTTATACTTTCGGTTTTGCGTTCGCGGTGCCTCTGCAGTGCGATATCGTCTTGCGGGCAACGTTTATTCATCCGTCTCTCTCGTCGTCGTCGGCGCCGTGGGCCTGGTGAGTCGCAGCCTGTTGCACATCTCCCCTTTTAAAAGCTGAATCCTTTGAACTGGTTTAACTGCCCGACCACATAAAGTCTTGTACAGCTTTGGGACAGTGCGCTGTTGTGGGAATTTTGTTTTTCCCTTGAAATTGGCATTCGCTGTCCTAAAGAGGTTTCAGTTCAATTTCCCTTTCTTCTGGTGTTTACGACCAGTGACGACATACTTATTCCATGTTGGGCAGCAGTGCCAGATGAAGTCTACACCTTCTCGTGTTCTGTCTGTTTGCACGATGTTGGGTATCAGAAAGTTTGCAGTACGCGACAATGCCAGTATTCTTTTTTACTCTTGCCTACAGTTTCGCCTGGCTCTAAATCTCGACTCGGCCGAGCTCCACAATTCATTTCCTTCTGCCTGACTGCTATCCTTCACTACCACTCCTGTAAGTCTTGCCTGTCGACTAGTGCCGGGTCCAGCTTGATGGGGACAAGGATGTTCGCAGTCTTCATCCCATTAACATCTACGCAGGACAGAATCCATTTAGGCGGTGGAATGGCCCTGTAAGTTGGAAGTACAACTTAACTGTCCCAGTTATCTTGAGACCATTCTTGAAGATACGTAAGGTAGCTTCAGCGAAAATATTGCTTTGAGGAAATCTCGCACTACAGGTGACGCGCTCGAAGCCTCATCCCTCCGTAAACTGACGGAAAGCTGCGCCGATGGCCCTATTGCGGTCCATTATAGCAGTATGCTCGTAGAGGTGTCCGATTCCTTCCGACAGTGTATTTGACATCTGTTATGACTTATGCCGAAGTCAGTTTTGGAGCACGTAATTTCCAGATGGCTGAAATAGTTGTCGATGACCAGAAGATACTTTCTTTCTCCACCATTGAACAAATTCCTGGCTATTCTTTCCCATGGTTGCTCAAAAAACTGGATGGCATAATTAGCTGGTGTTTATATGGCTGCTTATGGATGCACAGTGAACAGTGGCGGCGGTTCTTCAATTTGTGTTGAAATTCCCGACCACCAGACAGACTCGCAAGCTTTGCTCGGCGCTTCACAGTTTTATGATGGCCGTGTAGAATCACGTTAAGGAACTCTTTTTCACATTGTGTGAGGAATTAGATCACAGATTATTTCACTGGCAATCCGCTTTCAATTGTAATACGAGTATATAATGTGCGTTTGCCAGTAGTTTCTACATGTGAGTGAAATTTAATTTAGACTTGGCCGTCTATTCATGCTGTACGCATTCAGAACATTCCAGACTGAACCAATTGATTGGTACTTCCGATTTTCCACCAGCCTCCTGTCAGTAGGAAGAGTGGCAATAACCCCTATTACATTGGATGTAACTTCTCTCTCAAAGTCACCACCATCGTTTTCAGGAAGTGGCCATCGAGACAACGTTCAGCAGAAACAACATTTATTTCCAGGGATATGCACTATACATGCGTAAGAGAACCGCACCATGTTCATCCTTATTCTGTGTAATCGGAGTTCGCTTTCTGCCAAGTTCTTAGTCTTAAAATGGGCAATAAAGGATTGCGATCGGTTTCGAATGTGAAGGAAAGGTCAAGTGACGCACTCGCGAATGCTCTCATATGCCCAGGTTAGTGGAAGACCTTCCTTGATCTGCGCGCACTTCAATTCAGTGTGTTTCAAAGTACGGAGTACGGGAAGTATACTGTATTGGTTTGTATCCGCCATCTTACTGCCCTTGTCGTAGAACTGTACCTAATTCAAAGACTGAAACAACTGCAGATACCACTGTGGGGGTCAAATAATGAAAAAGCAAGGCATCAAGGCATCTCGTTAGTGTTTTCAGAAAAATTTTGAAACGTTTCTATTGAACTCAAGTCTACACCCACTCATTTAAGGAGCTCAGCAAACTATCCTATGAATGAGCAACATTGAACATATTTGGTACAGAGATCGTTCGCATAGTGGCGTGCTGCTCGCGCACTCTAGACCGGTGTAAAGGAGGTTGTGTTCGCTGGTTAGATATACATGCAGGTGTTAGCCTGGAACATAATTTTTCTGTTTCGTTTGAAATTTTATTTTTCACCTTCATTTCTGTCGGCCGCGATTAGGGATAGTGAGCTTGAGCTTTCTACTGCCTACTCTTTTCTTCCCATCTTTTTTTTTTTTTTCGTTCGGAGTCGTGACCCGCAGCACATCATGCTCATTTGACCATCTTGCCTCTCATAGTTTTTTTCTTTACCTCCTCATCTATCCCCATCGCCGTTCGCGAAGGCACAAAAAAAATCACAAGAGTTCAACGCTGCTGAACCAAATATTGCGCGAAAGCATTAGCTGCGGATGACCGAGCGTTCTTCTCTTTTTCTTCTTCCTCAGCCCACATATAAAGCACCGCTTTAACCAAGCCGTATAAACGTGCCTTAGTGACCTACAGGGGTAACGTGAATGCCAGGGTCCTAGCAGGCTGATTCTGACATAACCGTCCCATGTGAAATGAGAGACCCAGGTTGGCAGCTCCTGCCAACTCAGCCGCGGCTCCGACCACGCCACGCCGACCACTTGAGTTGGGAGCCCATCTCTCGCTTTTGTGTCACATGGAGTGTGACATCACAGCGTCACGTGGGTAAGACGTGGCTACCGCCGCGCTACGTCAATCGCTTGAGTTGGAAGCTCAGCTCTCACCCTAGTGTCACGTGGGGTGTGATGTCTCAGCGTCACGTGGGTAAGACGTAGCTACCGCCGCGCTGCACTGAAGGCTCGAAACCTAGAGTAATATTGCTTTCGCAATAAAAATTGAGGAAGGCTCAACTCGGTTAAACCTGGATATGCGTGGCGAAAGCTACCAAACGGATTGTTCACAAAGACCGACCCGAACGTTCTCGTCGCCGCTGTACTGGCTGGAAGCCGCATGGTGTGATCGGCAATTCGACGCCTCTTCTTGACGTCTTCCAAATTTTCTTACTCCATTTCACTGCCGTCTTTTTCTTCTCCCCCCCCCCTCTTTTTTCCCTTTCCTTCTTCTTCTTCTTAGTGTCTTCCGAAACTTCTTTCTCCATTTCACCGGCTTCTTCTCATCCACGGCCGCTCGATGGAAGAGCACTAGGTGCGGCCTGCTACGTCGCCCGAAACCGGCGGGAGGCGCC
>JAJIZL010065197.1:0-11008 GCA_023969395.1 Amblyomma maculatum | reverse complement strand
TTACAGATCATTTTCCTATTTTCGTTACGCACAGTAAACCATCCCGTACTCCAAGGGCAATTTTCTACACTTCCAGATTCAACAACGAAGATTTTGTTAACTCTAATCAGTAACACAGACTGGTATCCGTGCCTCTTGTTCAGCAATCTGGAGGGAGCAATGGAGTGTTTTTGTCACCTTTTTTCCAATTGCATATCTGAGAGTACAACAACAGTTAAATGTAAAAAGTATTACAAATTTCACCATAATCCATGGCTTACAAATAGTTTATTAAGTAATATGCGTCCAAAAGAAAATCTGTACAGAAAAACGAAGAAGCAGCCTTTTAAAGCTTCTTTGAAAGTCCGCGACAAAAAATACTCCGTTGTTCTGAACAACTTACTTAAACACGCGGAGAGATCTTAGTATGAACACGAACTGTGTAGAAACGCTAACGTTACTAAAAAGCAATGGAGACTTCTGAGCAAATTCCTCAATTTTCCCTGCGCTAACAATGCCCCTACTGAAATTAATTTCAATGGTACTATCTACACTGAGCCATTTTACATCGCGAATTCTTTCAGTGACTTCTTTTCTGAGCCACATAACCAACTTCCACTTCCACCAGAGCTAGATTTAAAACACACTAATCAATCTTTCTGTTTCCTGTCTCCTCTTGTAAAATCTAGTTGACTATTATTAGCCTCAAGGACACTAGTCCTGGACTTGATAACATATCCTCATGGCACCTGAAACTTGTTGCTAATCTAGTTTCTAAACCGCTTTGTCATATTATTATTCTCATGTTAAAGAATGGCGTTTTTCCTGATTGCCTTAAAACAGCGAAAGTCATTCTGGCCTTCAAAAAAGGTGACAGACAAATAATATCTAACTATCATCTCTTAGTAATTGAAAAATCAGTAATCAGTCACTTAGACAATTATCTAAATAAATTTAATATTATTTCCTCCTGCCAGTGTGGTTCTAAGTCCGGCAGCTAAATTAACTTGGCTCTCTTCTCTTTGACTGAATTTATTAAGTATGGCATTGACAATGGCAAATTTTTTGGGTCCGTGTTTTTGGATTTCACAAAAGCTTTTGATACGATTAACCATTTGATTTTGGTAAATAAACTAGAATGTTATGGCATAGTAGGCCCTGTATCTCTCCTTCTAAAAAGCTACTTACAAGATCGTAAACAAGTAATCAATATTAATGCAACTACCTTTCTAGCTAGAACTATTAACCAAGGTGTTCCTCAGGGATCTGTTTTCGGACCTTTACTGTTTATATTATATATTAACAACCTTCCTACTTCTATTAGTCCAACTCACTGTGTTTTAAATGGTGACGATACTACCGTGTCATTATCTAACAGGTTCATTGATGATCTTACTGTTGATTTGAATACCGTTTTGAGTAACATAACAAAATGGTGACTCAGTAACCACCTGGTTATTATCCCCACTAAAACAAAGTTTTTAATCTTCAAAAGTAGCCAGAAAATCCTTCCATGCACTCCTAGGTTAACCCTCTGTTCTTACACTATTTCAGCTTCTGATAACACTAGCTTTCCGGGCATTATTCTTGATTCTGCACTTAAATTCTCAGCCCACCCATTGCTCATCTGAAAAAAAAAAAAATCTATGTTTGGTATTCGAGCTCTTATTAAAGCAAGCCCATATTTTTCTTGTTACATTCTCTTATCTCTGTATTATGCTTTCATTCACAGTAGCCTCACTTACGGGATTGTAGTTTGGGGAAATACAACTGCCATTTATCGTCTGCACAGATATACAAAATCAGGCCATCCGCATTATCACCTGCAGCACTTTTTCCACTAATGCTCATCCCTTATTATAAGAGCATCATATATTATCAGTCCACCAGCTCTTTCAGTATCACCTTGTAATCGCATTCTTTAAGCTATTGAATGGAAGCCTGCATTTCCATTTGTTAATGCGATCCTACTTTCAAACTGTAACTCTACAAGATTTATAGCGCATAACAATTTTTTACTCCTGAAAGTTCATACTAATTATGGAAAAATGACATCTTTTGCAGCCATTTAATTCTGGAACTAATTGCCTTTAACACTGAAAACATATATGTCCTTGCCCGGATTTAAAAATAACTTGAAGGAGTATTTGTTGAATTGCTGATGTTTTATATTTTTATGTCTAATACCTGTGCTAGTGCCTTTGTTCTTGTATAAAAATACTGATTTGGCATGTTTTGTATATTATAACCATTCGCTAACTATGCTGTTATTATTTATTTTGTTGTAGTAATCTATCGAGGGTCCTGGTGCAGTCTTCCGACTTGGGACCCTCGTCTGTATTTTTATGCACTTTGTAAATATGTTCAAGCTAATAAACTTTCACTTCACTTTAAAAATACATTTATTTAATGAGGTTATATTAGGCTCGTCAGTGCTGTCGAGTCTGTGTAGCCGGTACAAAAGGGGCAATACAATAACTGCCCTAGTATGTTGTGCATTCCTTAACCACACTGTTAAGGAAAGCGCTGATGGAGAGATTGAAAGAAGGGAGAGGTCAAAAGGCACTGCAGTAGAGGGCTCCTGCATGCCAAGTGCCAGTGAGTAGCTATAATAGTCAAATGATCTAGCTATATCAAAGGTATATCACTAAGTGACAGCTTTCACTGTGCTAAGTTCAGTGGACCTTGACTAGCTTAATTTTTGTACTTGGACATACTTGTGACAGAAGAAATGTGCAGGTTTCTGTTTTTCATGCATTTGGCAAATTAAGTCTCCAGTGCCAAGATGCTGTTAGGGAAGCACTGAGGACAAGGTGAAGTCTGCCCACTTTTTCAGTGAAAAAAAAATTTTTTTTTTAGAAGTTAGAAGAAAAAATAAATAAATATGGGTGCAGTTTCCACTACTGGATGTTATAACAAGTAAACTTCCGCAAGGCACAAGTCACTAATTTGAATACATTGGCAAGAAAACGATATATTAATTTTTAGAGCTAATTTCCGAATTTAAGAAATCATTCTTCTTCTTCTGGACAAACATCAACATACCTAAATGGGCCTAGACGAATTTTCTATTAATGAAAAATGTATAGAGCTGTCCTTAGTGCTGCTTTAATGAGTTTATTGGTGTCAGTACAGACGTTTTTAAACATCTTTATTAATGTTGCATGGCACCAAATATCGGATGCCGTCAAGTGTTTTTTTCGTTTCATCTTTAGTTAAGAATGCAAGTATGTGTGAAAGAAAAAAATAAAAAAAGCAAAACCCCATTGTTTTGTACTGCACTGGTAAATCAGATATTCCCAGAAAAAAAAAAAAGAGTATGAATATATTGAGCACAGTAGTTTCCTGGCTGAGGATCTCCGTGCACACATCACAGAGCTTGATTATGCATAAAATACTCAACGACCTCTTGCATCCTCTGTGTGCAGTCAAAAGTACCATAATGCAAGTCATCATATGCGATAGCAGCACGCCAAAGAGACATATCCAACTAATGTCTATATTTGGTCATGGCCATAATGCTTGCCTTATTGGCAACAGTAGCCTTCACAATGTTAGTACAATAATGCAATGCCAAGTACGCGTGATCAAAACTTGTGCTGTTTTATCTCATATCCACGAACTCCAAAGTGACGGTAGAATGAGGAAGTGAAAACCAGACATGGCTATGAAGCAATCATGAATACACAGAACAGATTTTTATTTTTCAATTGTTCGCATTTGATTTACTATCATATCTGACAGTACCAGACACACCTGCTACATGCCCCCCAAAGACGTTGTTGCCTTTGTATGTTTCCAGCAGCACAAACCTGTTGTATAATTAATTGCCTGTTATTATGTTGCACCTGACATGTTTCCTGGCCATGATAATGCACTACTGCCGAGTTTTAGTACTGTTGTGGAGTTAGTGATGCATGTATGCTACAAATTGCTTTACAGGTGCATGAATGAGCGCAGATATTTTGTTCTCGTAAGGTGATCGAAACTGAATTTCCGTACCAGTGATCCTGCTTTTCCATGGAACGGGTAAACGCAGATAGGAAATATTGTTATACACAAAGTAGCACTTCGTAATGCCCCTCGCTCTAATTTTGTCACGCAAGCGTGGCTGATTGCTCTGCCAACAACTTTGAGCAGGGATGTGCACTTGTTTGTTGCCTGTGCTTTCATGAAGGTCATGAAAATATGTTCTGCAGGATTGCGCTCTCTGGAGTCTCCTTTAAGACTGCATTTCTTACCTGCAAGTGCTATATCGACTGCATTGTCTATTTTACGACTCGCGTTTTCAATGGCGGTCCAGTGACGCATGAAGTGCACCTCAACAAGCAAAAAGGTCACCACACAGTTTAACGCTTAAAAGTGTGCTCGTTGCACCTTGTTCTGAGCTCCTGAAATAAGGGTCAATGTTGGCTCTTGGCTCTCGCAAGCTGTCATCATTTTCTTGACGTCCACTGTGTCGCGTGAGGCGAAGTTTCAAAGCTTGGAGAGATGTCAAAAGGTGCGTCTTCGTGCCCTGATATTGAAGCGGACATCGCTGTAGGCTGAAGGTATCTCGTATTTTTACAAAGAAAAAAAAGGAGCCTTACTTTGTAATAATTCAGACCGTTTCCACTAATGGCCCTTCTGGCTAGTTCTAGCTAGTACTGCTAGTACCCCTTGCAAGGTATACATATATGCCCCTTGTAGTACAGATGTCCGATGTGCCGATGTTTATCTACCGATGTTTCCAATGCTGCACGATGCTATGCTGCTGCCGACGTTGAAGCTAGTTTGAAGTGATAGCAAGTAACAACTATTTTCTTTCAACAATGTTATATTGTTTCACAGTACTCAGAGCTACGTTTTTGTTGTTATTTACGCTGAGATAATTTATTTTGGGTTCAGATTTTGTGAGTTCTGTTTGGCAGGCTGGCAGCTTGTTTGGGCGCTTAATCAGCTTGACTGTTGGCTAGATTTCAAGATGGCAGCGTCCGGTGCGTAAATATGGTGCGTATAGTGATCTAGATGACTACAGTATTCTAGTTCACTTTAATGGCGCGTACATAACCAGTCGGAGAAAAGGATCTATAAACGATACAGTACAGTACTGTAGCCTGTAGCCTTGTTTTGTGAGCCGATATTTCATTTATCCTAGTCTGAAAGTACTATCCTAGTTCACTGCCTTTTCATGTTTGCGTGAAAATTGTTTCAGTTCGAATTTTCTTGGCATGTTTGCGCCTACGAAGTCATGTTAATATTTGTACTCTGGCTGCATAACACGGCAAAGTGTCTGAAAATTAATTTCATATACTGCTCTGATAAATAGTCCAGAAGAATGTATGTAAAGCTCCGTGAAGCTTAACTAGCAGGGTCGGGACGTTGCTACAGCTGTTGCGCTTAGCAAGGCCACGTTTTGCAGTACGGTCATAGTTGCCCTATATTTACCAACTAAGAGTCGTACACTCTCAATAAAGCAAACAAGGTTGCATACTGCCGTAGCAAGAAAGGATTTATTGTTTATTTTTCCCTCCCACAAATATAAATCTCAGTAAGCCCCAGTACCACCCTTAACAATCTCTGCGAGAGAACCAACTGTAATCACCGCCCGGTCATGGCCCTTTGTGGGTATGAGCCACTTTTATGAGGGCAAAAAAAAAAAAACAGTGTTCAGTGGTGTTTAGTAGAAATGGCAAGGGTTGACGCAGATTTGGTAAATACACAGCTAGGTAATACTAAAGATAGAGGACTACCATCCTCGCATCGGAGACTTTTTCAACAGCCTCGGATAAATTGGAGAAGAGAAAGCGCCACTGCCATTTCACTCAAAGCTGACCTTGATGAGGGCTAGGCCAGAACAGCAGGTTCAGCCAAGGAAAGAGAAAGGATGCCTGCACTAGGAATACCTTATATTCAGAGCATTTTACATTGCCTAAAAAGAAATGGTCGAAAAGCCGTGATGACCGACCCTAACAAACTGAAAGGTCTGTGCAGACGAATGAATGATAACACTGCAAGAAAGAAACAGATGCACGATTAAGCACCGAACCCCCTTTTTAGGCTAAAATGTTCCGAGGCCTTGTTTATTCATTGCCTGTGATATGTGGGAAAGAGTACATAGAACAGACTGGCAGGTACATGAATGAAACACTCTAGAACACGAAACGAATTTCGAGCAAGCGTCCAGAAACCTGGGAATTCGTTGCACAGACTGTCCCTCAAAACCTTGTGCACCTGAGCTAGGCAAATGCAAAGCAATCGTCAAACACAAAGAGCTGTTGATCCAAGGAGGTATCGAGGCAGCTTCAATAGCGAGGCTGAGAGATAGCTGCATCAGCACATCGTCTGTCACATTAACAAACAAGGAACTGAACATGTCACAAATGTGATTCGCCTCTTTCATTAAAAGTCTTTGCTTGTCATTTGAGATCGCCTCAGTGATATGGTTGTTATTATTTGAGTTGTGGTGCAGATGTTATATAAGAAGTTGTGTTGTTTAAAATAAAAACTGAGTTTTAATTCAGTACTTGTGTCTTGTCCCGCTGTTCTGCACTGTTTTACCACAAGTGGACAACCAACTTGACCAAGCTACTGCCCTGACGATGTATGTCAAGGCCGTTGTAGTGGAGTATAGTTTGGTTGTAGAGTTCAACATCCCAAAACGACACAGGCTATGCAGAGATGTCGTAGTGGAGGGCTCCGGAAATTTCAACCACCTGGAGTTCTTTAATGTGCACTGACATCGCACAGCACATGGGCACCATGCTTTTCATCTCCGTTAAAATTGACCTCCGAGGCCGGGATTCGATCCCGCATTCTTGAGTTCAGCAGTCGAGCGCCCTAACCATTGAGCCAACGGCAGGTGTCGCAGCAGTAGAGTGTTCAGCCTATATAGTTACCCATCATACGCATAGGCGTGCACAGAGTTCTGCATTGGGGAAGCCAAGTTTCATTGCTGCCCCCCCCCCCAACAACCCTGTATTTAAGGCCCCTACAGCCAAAATGCAATGTGAGGATAAGGAATGGTTATAAAATACTTATTTTGACGCGATATGAAATAGCAACACACACAAAGTATTTTGTGCTTAAGAGACAAAACAAGCTTTTCCATCGATGCAAAACTGAACATTACTCGATGACTGACTTTTCAAAATGGTTCTTTATTGAGTCCACGATTTTCCGGAGGGTAAGGTAGCTTCGAACGCAACAGCACGAGTTCTCGGCCGCCAGCGTAGTAAAAAAAAATGTCCACGACCATAACCCTGCACTTTTAAAAATGACACACAGGTCCGACAGAGTAAAGATTTGGGACGAACTTGGCACCCCCCTTTAGAGGATTACGGGGGATGGCCGCCCCCTTTGCGCAAGCTTATGATCGTATGTTCAAAATTGCAAGTTGTGTCTACCATAGATCGTGGCAGTGTGCACACAGAATCACAGTCAAAGCTAAGCAGTGAAGTGAGGTATAACAAAGTAATCAAAATTCTTTTTAAATATACCTCGAAAATCAACATACTTAATGTCTAATTTAAATGAAGAGAAAATTTTCTTGAAATGAATATAACAAACTTGTTTCACTTGAGAATAATGATATATAGTTACTTCACACCGATAAGTTAATTCCAATACTAGAGAGCATGCAATCACTAAAGCAATTCAAAACTTATGCCGGAGGCTTGCTCCTCAGCATTTCTTTTCCTGCCCTCCTTCAACTCCAGCTGGCAAAGCTGAGAGGAGGGTGAAACCATGGCACCAACTGCAGTGTGCAGATACAGTCACCAACTGCTTCTGACACCCCTCGATAGGCACCAGCAGTGGTTGAGCGAACTAGATGGCTTGGAGAATGATGGCAGCGGAAATTCTTTGCAAGCCACAGCAGCTTTATGGCATGCTGTTTGTTACGCTGCTTTTGTGCCCGAGAACAATATGTTCTGCGGCTGCATAGCTGTCGACACTGATGCCGTCGCAACGTAAAAGCGAACATAGAAAGGAATTGTATGCACTGTGACCTTACTGATTAGGACAGCTACGAGTGTGCCGTAGGTGACTGTGACAGTCTAAACTTAGGGATGTCCAGTTACGAACTCAGTGCAAGACGATTAAGAGGATCGGATGGAAACAGTGCTATAGTGCAGGAAGTGGCCCTTTCCGAGAAAACTTGTTGGAGCATAATGAATGGAATACTTAGCTGCAGAATGGGACTAAGCCAAAATTTACTTTTTCCTAAAACGGGCTAATATACATTCTTCTTTTTCCTTTGTATTCCCGCCCATGGTCTCATAACACACCATGAAGATCGCATGGGGATGCTCGATCGAGGGGCAAACCGCCTGTTGGCGTCAATTTACTTGGTGGTATGTCTCTCTGGCATGCCATACTGGTAGGAAATGGTTATAACAGAGTAATAGTTACGAAAAATTTTGACTTCACCTTCAACTTCATTAAATGGCATTTGACTGTGTGAGTGAGGTATAAACACAGAAGTAATGTGTTTGAAACAGCTGGCTTAGCTGTGTGAAATACCAGTGGTCCATTGCAATATCTTTATCTTTCACCAGCATCACTGATAAAGATAAAATAATTTAATCGAGTGAGACAATCCAATACAAAGCTATTTTAGTTGTTGGAAGAGGCAAGTTTTCATTGTCAGGATATCCAGAATTGCTGCACACCTCGCATTTCGTGACCTTGTGGCTACGTATGTTCCTAATTTGTGGAATTGAACGGCGGCGCAACACGGAAACGGACACAGACAAGAAGGGGACACCACATGCGCACACTACCAACTATTTAATAAACGGAAAGGGGGCATATTTATACGTCCATCTCAAGCATCAGACTCATCGCCACAGTCCACTCCAAACCCAACCCGTGAACGCCGAGCAGTACCAACAGGAAATCAGACAAGATATTTCTAACCTCAGTAGATAAACTATCAAAAACGGAAAAAAAGAAAGAAAAAAAAACAAAAAAAAAAGAAGCGACCAGCCCGAACCCTAAAAAATAAAAAATAAAACGATAAAACAGTCGTAACAAAAGCAGAGTCAAAACAGTTAAGCAAAAGCACTCAAAACCCTAAGCCAACAACAAAAGACGATCGTAGCAAAAGCAGAGACAAAACAAATGAAGCAAAAGGCGTCAAAAAAACTAAGCCAACAACAACAAAAGACGATCATAGCAAAAGCCGAGTCAAAGAAATGAAGCAAAAGCAGTCAGGAAAAGCAAAAACAATCATAGCAAAAGAAAAAACAATTGTATACCAAAAGCATAGTCAAAAAAAGGGGGAGCAAAAACAGTCAGGAGCCTAAAAGCAACTAAAAACGATCGTAGAAAAAGTAGTCAAAACAAAAGAAACAGCGGTCAAACCTGAAACACAGCAACAAAAAACCCTGGTAGCAAACGCAGAATTAAATGAGCGACGAAATTAACAACCCGCCTAACTAAGCATCACAAGGCCGTTAAAAATTCCGGCCTTAAAGTCGCACAGAGCATGCCGTCACAAAAAATTATCAAGGAATGAAACTTCATTTCTACAGAGGGATACAGACGAGTCTCTAACACAAATGCTACCCTTCTTTTTGATCATAAAGGCTTCAAGAATTTCCCGTGCCACCTGATCTCGACTCCTGCCCAGAATCCTTATACCGTTAAGCATTGGCTCACAGTTGCATTCTTTGCAATGGGTAGACAAATTTAACCCGCCTCCGTTTTCTAAAGATTTCTCATGCTCCCGTGCTCCGTCGTTAATACAGCGACCCGTCTGGCCTATATAGACCCCTCCACAAGTCAGTGGGATTTCGTAGACCACTCCGACAGCACAGGAACAGTAATGCTTGCCGTGCCTCTTTTCCACAGGGCTTTCTTCTTCTGCCCGATTTTCGAGCACAATCCGCTCAGCTTTTTGGGCGCGGAGAAAATGACAGGTACGTCGTACCGGCCGGCGACCTTCAAGTTATGTGCCACTCGGTGAATATAGGGGACCACTTGTGGTCGCCTTGATCCTGGCTTAGCATGGGATTTCTTCCTCTTCCCTTTCATTTTTTGTAGGACGGTCTCCGCTACGCTGCAAACAACAGAACACGGGAAACCAGCCATTCGAAGTCTTTCGATCTGATTGTTGAAACTAGCCTCAGCCATGTGAGCACAAGACTTAAGTAATGCGGACTCTAGGCAAAGCGAAGCGATCGCCCTTTTTACAGTCTTTAGAGTGTGCTGATTCGTACGGAAGCAGTTCCTTTTTGGCACGGGGGCAATACATCCAACACACACGCCCTTCAAGAACTTTGACATTGATATCTAAAAACTGCAAGCTGTCCTTAACTGGTAGTTCATGAGTAAATGCCAGCCCCTTTCCTTGTTGTCTGAAAACAGATAAGATATTTTCCACTTTGCTAGGGAGCGTCAATGCAGTGTTAGTTCTTTTAAGAATTACCAGGTAGGCAACTGTTTAGATATGTTGAATATTTTATAATATACCCGTTTCAATTTATACACTTATCTGCATAATTACTCAAAGTACAAATGAATGTTTGTTGTTTTTGTTGTGTTTGTTTTAATTGTGGTGCGTACGTAACTTCCGGGACCAAGCCGTTGAGAAGACGGAATCACGGAATCACGCGCCGGAGACATCTGCCCGGTTGGACGCGGGCGGCGAGCGCCGGTTTGCCGGATCGGACTCGTCCGGACGCGGCGAGCCGGACCGGATCGCACTCGCTTTTCGGACATGTGTCCCCGCCTTTATGCCGGCCTAATGTCGCGGCGGCATTCTTGGTGTCCGGGGGATGGGGAAGTGGGACGTGGGGAGGGGTGGGGGCCCCCGCATTTTCTTGATTGGGCCGCCCGCCCGTACTAATGTTTTGTCTTCTCCCTCTTTCCTAGCATTCAACAGATCCCTCATGGCCCTCTTCTCCTCTTTTTTTTATGATCCTGCTTACCTGCGTCTGTACATTTTCCAAACCTTTAAAACTGAAATTCAAGCAATGTAACCACAGTCTTGAGAAAGACCGGACCCCGGTCGAAACGTCGACGAAGAATAAATGAAGTGTTAATT
>JAJIZL010065195.1:0-13315 GCA_023969395.1 Amblyomma maculatum | reverse complement strand
TAAGTGAAATGCTTTTTCGTAATCAATGAATGCTATGTATAAGGGCTGGTTATAGTTCCAGCATTTTTCTATCACCTGATTGATGGTATGAATATAATCGATAGTAGAGTACCGTTTCCGAAACCCTGCTTGATCCTTTGCTTGATTGCAGTCTAAGGTTGTCCTGATTCTATTAGTGATTACCTTAGTAAATACCTTATACGTAACAGACACTAAGCTGATTGGTTTGTAATTTTGAAGGTCCTTAAAGTCCCCTTTCTTATGAATGATGATAATGTTTGCATTCTTCCATGGTTCCGGTACGGTCGATGGCACCAGGCACTGCGTATACAGGGTGGCCACTTTTTCTAGCACGATATCCCCGCCGTCCTTCAGAACATCTGTAGTTATCTGATCCTCTCCAGCTTATTTCCCCCTTTTCATAGTTTCTAATGCTTTCTTGACCTCGTCCTTCGTCACTGGTGGAACGTCTGACTGTTTTTCCCTACCGCCAATCTCATTACGGTCCTGACTACTTTGGCTACTGTAGAGATCTGTATAGAACTCCTCGGCTACTTTGACTATATTATCCATGTTCGTGATGACGTTGCCCGCCTTGTCCATTATCGCATACATCTCGTTTTTGCCTATGCCCAATTTCTTCTTTACCGCTTTAAGGCTTCCCCAGTTCTTTACAGCATGCTCAATTTTCTCCATGTTATACTTCCTTATATCGGCCAGCTTGCGCTTATTGATTAGCTTTGATATCTCGGCCAATTCGATCCGGTCTTTTGGATTGGAAGCTTTCATACTCTGGCGTTTCTTAATCAAATCTTTCGGCTCCTTAGACAGCTTACCGGTATTCTGTCTAACTATCCTACCGCCTACTTCTACCGCGCACTCAATAATGATACCTCTTAAATTATTGTTCTTTGCTTTTAGGGTAATGTTGCCATCCTCGGTTAGAGCTGAATACCTATTCTGTAGCGAGATCCTGAACTCTTCTGCCCTCCCATCGCCGCTAATTCATTGATGGGTTTCTTTCTCACTAATCTGTTGCGTCCCTTATTCAGATTTAGGCTAATTCGGGACCTCACCATCCTGTGGTCACAGCATCGCACTTTCCCGATTACCTCCACATCTTGCATAATGGCGGGGGTTGAACACATTATGAAGTCGATTTCATTTTAGTCTCCCCGTTCGGTTGCAATCTGCAAACTCCACTAGTAACTCCCCCCTGCTATTCCTAGAACCAATGCCATAGTCACCTATTGCCTTGTCTCCTGTCTGCTTTTTCCCTACATTGGCATCCAAGTCGCCCATTATTACAGTATACTGCGTCTTTACTTTTCGCATTGCCGATTCTACATCTTCGTAGAAGCTTTCAACTGCCTGGTCATCATAACTACATGTAGGTGCATAGGCCTGTACAACCTTCAGTTTATACCGCTTATTAAGCCTGATTACGATGCCTGTCACCCTCTAATTAATACTAAGGAATTCAGCTATACTACCCGATATATACTTATTGACAAGGAAACCTACTCCTAGTTGTCGCCTCTCTGGTAAACCTCGATAACACAGTACATGCCCATCGTTCAGTACAGTATATGCCGCATTCGGCCTCCTAACCTCACTAAGCCCTATGACATCCCATTTCACACCCTCTAGTTCCTGTAAGAGCACTGCTAAACTAGCTTCACTAGCTAGGGTGCTAGCATTAAACGTTGCCAGGGTCAGTTTCCAATGGCGGCCTGTCCAGCGGAGCCAGGCATTCTTAGCACCCCCTGCTGTGTCAAAGGTCTGACCGCCGCCGTGGTCAGTTGTTGCGCAGCCGCTGGTGACTGAGGGCCGGGGTTTTGTGGAACTTATCATGAAAGGTTGCGACCAATTACTGCACCAGGGTGGCCAACTCCTGTTCAGATTAGGGAGTGCGTTGCCGGAGGTGTTCACCTTCTTCAAGTCGCACCCCAAACCTGTTTATGCAATTCCATCGACGAAAGGATGTATCGGTTGCCCCTAGATGAGGGGGATGTTAACGACCCGATAATATCCACAGCCACCCGCTCAAACGATGTGGAGGTAATAGGCATGCGTCCTAATGGAGCCTTGCTTAGCTTTCGTTTCAGGAGATTCTTGTGACATGCGTCGCATGACCTCAGAATCCTTTTAATGTCAGCTTGCACCCCTGGCCAGTAAAACTCACCAAGCACCCTCGCAGTAGTTTTCCTGACACCCTGGTGACCGGCAAGTGCACTCCCATGTGCCTGCACGAGGACCTGAGGGCGCAAAACCTTCGGAATGACCGCTTGTTCGATTCTTTTTCCAATATGTCCGGTACAAAATGCCGTCTACGAGATGGAAGGTGTAGGCCGTCTGCCCTCTTCCGGGATAGATTTTCTTCAATTTGCGACACCCCACGTTCAATCTGGCGTCGTCTTCGCGCTTCTTGCGAAAACCCGGCCGATATATTTGGAGCGCGGCTTGCGTGGCATTCAAACCAATCTCTGAAATGTTCGCTGCCAGAACCGTGAAAGAAGCACTGGACCCATTATCACTCGCAGGTATTGTTCTCTGGCCCGTGAAGACTGTTGGAACGCCCACGAATGGGGCGCTCGCACTAGAAACTTTGCCGATATATATCGTCATACAAAGGCGTCGGCAGGCACCTAGAAATAACCTTGTCTGTGAAGTCTGGCGACCTGATAAAACTTCCGCGTCAGGCGCTTCGATGTTAGAACCATCGGCTGAAGGTAAGGATGCTCGTTGACCAGTGCACGCAGCCTCGGGCACACGGGCCTGACACACCACGATGCTATTTCTTCCAGTGTCACTCAGCACCGACACTGCTGGTCCGAACACTCATCCATGCTCCACCGGCATGCTGGTATTGATTGAAGTTTGACTATGAGCCGAATCTTCCCCAAGAAAATATAGGCATGATGATCTGAATCTGAGCTAACTGGTAGGCTGTAGTTACGAACCATCTAGACATGTTCTTCCCAGCTGTCGACCAGGGCAGGAATCTCGAGGGGACATGCAGCAAGCAGATGTCTCCCGGTCCCTTGAATGTCTGCGTCGGCACAACTGAGTTTTATCCTTGACTTGCGACATAATGTGCCGTATGGGGGCTTCGAGGTTATTATAGCATTGAGTCTCAAGAAAGGGATCGGCGGCCTCAGCAATCTCGTTCACCGTTTTGCAATTGCATTCTCGCAAGAATAGAAGTAAAAGATTGTGGCAGCTGTTTAAAAACAGCCACTGTCATGTCCCGAACCACTTCAAATGTGCGACCTTGTCCTCGCATCTCAACCGAGTGGTCAAAAAAACTTAACAGCCTTGTATCGTACTGGGAAGCTCTCTCGCCATCTTGCGGCTTGCTCCCACGAAAAATTCCCTGAAGCCCTTATCCGTGTAACGGAATCTCCAAAGTAACGCCAGTTTAGCTACCTCGTAATTCACTGAGTCCTCAGTCCCAAAGACCCTGAGAACTTCTCCGCCGAGGCACAGGCTCAAAGCCGTGGCCCATTTCTCTTTATGCCAGCCCTGGCCAGTGGCGACGTAATCAAAACGCTTCCAGTACGCGTCCAAATCGTCCCTTGCCTCATTAAACTGTGGAATGAATCCATGACGACTAATTCGAAAATCCGGAGCCTGTACGGTACCGTGGTTAGCACTTCCACCACTAAGAACGTTTTCTCCCAATTCCGCAAGTCGTACTCGCAACTGCAAATTCTGGCTTTTTTGCTTCAAGCCCTGCTTCGCTCTTTCATGGTCT
The DNA here is from genome assembly GCA_023969395.1 of Amblyomma maculatum. Taxonomy (NCBI): domain Eukaryota; kingdom Metazoa; phylum Arthropoda; class Arachnida; order Ixodida; family Ixodidae; genus Amblyomma; species Amblyomma maculatum. The sequence continues at coordinate 9,558 of JAJIZL010065195.1, read as the reverse complement.
GCAAATTTCACTTCATGTTTTGCAGATTTCGCTTCACGTTCTGCAGCTCTCTTCTTGTTCTAGAGTTCTGTCTTCCCTAGCTTTTGCAATTCTTTCTCAACCCACTCGCGCAACTCGACTGCCTGCAAACCCATACGCTCCCTACCGCGAGCAGCTCTGTAGCACTCATTTTTCTCTGATCTCAAGTCGCGGGAAAATCCTGCTTGGCCACCCTGGTCCTGCTGTGGACGCCAAAATTGTGAGGTTCTTTTCTTTAGATCTGCTGGCCACCTCACTTCCGCGACTTCTTCAGAAACACCAATCGAAACACATAACCAGTCGGACCAAGCTAGCATCGAATACTTTTAAATACACACATGTACGGGGCGAGAGTATGACGAGCACGTAAGATGAAGACTAAACACAAAGTCACCAGGTCGTTTGTGGGGAGAAGCCGGTGCAGACGCTCCGGGTGGTCAGAGTTTTGCAGGGTCGGCGAATTAGGGCCTCGGTAAGCCCAGCGGAAGGCTAGGCCACCGGATGGGGCGCAGTAGAGGGAAGAGGCCTCGGGTTGCCGTGCCACGGCCGATGCGTCAGGCCTCCTAGACGTCTCTGAATCCAGCATACACGGCGCTGAACGCCCGTGCGAGGAGCTGTCGTTACAGCAGCAGCGATGCGCTGCAGCTGCAATACTCCCAGATCCGATACTCCGGGGTAGCAGGAGGGCCAGGACAGAATGCTTTAGGCTGGCCACAGGTCTGGATACCCTGGTCAGGCCTGGCAGAACACGCACCGCCCGAACTCTGTGGAGGGTCGAACAACCGCACTGCTGCTCGCTTGTTCTCCTTTTCTCGTGCCTCGCGCTCCTCGAGCCACCCTTCACGTTCTCCGCTTCTTTCTTATTTTTCCAAACGTGTTTTTTTTTCCTTCATCTTTCCTCAGTTTCTTGATTTTTCTCCATCACTCACAGGTTCTTCACAAAGGTGCCCCAAAAGTTTATCCATCACTCATAGTGGTTGGGCGGAGCAATATGGGAGAGCATATCCTGTTGGTGCTCGCGACTGATGGCAGCGGAGCGCACTTGTAAAACTGCAGTTTGGACGCTCGCCCAAAATCCTGATCGGTGGGTGAAAACGGTGTCGTGTAAATGCTCATAAGTATACGCTAAGTGGTTCGTGTATTCGGCGAGCGTGTGCCTCTTCAACTGCACCTTTTATAGAGGTGCATCTGGGCAGTCCAATACACATTTTCAGTGCCTGCCGTTTCACGCTCTCTAAAGTCCGCGAAAAGGCTTTGCTCCTATTAAAGAGTACTGGGAGGCTGTACCAGATGTAGCCAGCAGAGTAATGTAAAGCCGTACTAAGGAGCGCTTAGTTGGACTGTATTTGGTATCAGCTATAAAACAAAGAACATGACAAAAATTGATTAGCCTTTTCTTCACCATATTAATGTGTTTCGACCAAGATAGTCTGCGGTCGATAATTACTCCCACGAATCTGTGAATCGGAACGAACTGTATCAGAACTGCATGAAAAGTAATCAGGTAGCGGCTGACACATTTTTGTCTAAATGCGATCACTGCACACTTTTTACCGTTAAAAGCAAACCTTGATGCCTTTAGCACATCGAAGTCGATGACGCAGCCCGTTGCAATCTCACACGTTGTTGTGGGGGCGTCGAACCAGAAACCCCGATGCGCAGGTCATCAGCATATGTATTGATGTGGATATTAGTTGACAGTTCACACACCTGGCCCATTAGAGCAACGTTAATTGAAGATGAGCTGAGGACGCTTCCCTGTGGAACTCCACGAACGGCCTGATAGCGGGTAGTACCTCCATCAGGCGTAGTCATGTGAACAGAGCGGCCGTTGAGGTAGCTCACAATCCACAAGTACAGCCGGCCACCAACTCCCAAGTCGTCAAGTCCATCAATAATAGCATCGTGGAGGACGTTGTCATAAGCCTCCTTTATATCTAAAAAGACACCAGCTACTAGCCGAAGGTGACGCTTTTCGTGTTCTACTGCCGCCGCAAGGTAGATGACGTTGTCGATGCAAGAGCGTTCTCTAGCAAATCCAGTCATCATATTCGGATAAAGATCATCACATTCTAGAATGCACTCAAGTCTTGCCCGCCCCATTTGTTCCATAACTTTCCAACACAGCATGGTAGTGCAAATGGCAGGTGTGAGTTAAGTTCGAGAGGGGGCGTTCCAGGATTCAAAAAAGGTACAGGCGGTTTATTCCAGTGTTCAGGGCCCTAGAAGCCCATTTATCATTGAAGTAATTAGGTAGCTCAGTTGGACCATCATTGCTTAGGTTTGATAAAGTTGAATAAGTAATCCTGTCAGGATCAGGTGCCGATGAAATCCGACAAGAGGCAAGAGCGACGTCTAATTCAAGCACTGAAACGAGCAGGTTGTTTTGATCGCGAAGGCGGCACAAAAACCTCAGAGTGCCTGGTTTGTGGTCACAACCATTTTGCAGAAATCTTCAGCTATGCCAACTTCATTGCGCCGTTAATAAAGATCCGAGGCACGAAAAGGGTGCCTTCCTTGGCGAGGTGAGCGCAAGTTTCTCACAACATGCCAGATACGCCACAGTGGCTTACGGAGATCCAGTGATGAGCAGAACTATCTCGAACGTTGTCGTCTTAACCTCTACAGGTGGTGCACAACTTGTCGTTTAGCTCGGCGAGAAAGTGTTAGATCTTGCGCGTACTTCGTTATTCTGTTCTTTTCAGCCCAGCGACGGACCGTGCGAAGCCTCTCGAATTCCGCGTCAATGCTAGACACTGACGCAGGCACGCAAACAAATGGAATGTTCTCACTGATAGAGGACGTAAAAAGTCCCTCTATTTGAGATGGTGACTGGTGGCCCCGCATGAGTCTCCATTAATGCCCTAAAAGAGAACCAATCTATGTACTGCCCACGAGATGAAGGGGTAGGTGCGAACGATGATTAACGTTTTGAACTAAGCTGTAACAGGTGCCAAAAACAACCTAAAACGCCCCTCCTCCTCTGTTGAAGGCGCACCATGCTCAGCCCAGCAAGCACTTTGCGGTGTTCGCACCAGCTTTGTTCTGACGCTGATTGCAGGTTGTCAAATGAAAACGTAAGTGTTTATTATTATAAGTCAGGTTGAACGCTATGCTGGCACCCATTAGGCATTACGATTAAATAGCTTTGTCTGGTTCTCGTACACGCCTGCATTCCTCCACGCGAAGTGCGCACGCCTTTCGCTCTTGTACTTAGTAATGTAAAGGAGCAGTCCTATCCAGGCTGTTATAAAACATCATCATGACTTTAAACTGCGCTTACCGCTGACCCACTCCTATACTAGCTTTCCTCAAGCCAAACCACCTACTACGATATCTATGGTGTTGAGCCAGTGGGATCTCAACACACAACTCAACACAGGTCGAACATGCTCAGAAGCATACTAAGTCCCACAGGTCTCAAGCTGTACATATACCGACATAATATGTGCTCTCGCCTCTCAATGCTGCTGCTTTGCCAAAGTATACGGTTGAATACAATGACGGCTTTGACTTACATGTGTTTGCGTAGTAGTGCTCATGAACAATATAGGTATCCAAAGAGAAATAGCGACGTGTACCCGCTGGAGCTCCGCTACGAACGATTGCAGCCTTCATACGCTTGGCTTTGTGTTCGGCGCTTAAAGGAGAAAGTGACGCGTGTACTCGAACACCTGATAAACAGTTTGCGAAAGAAAACCTTGCTTCTTTCCAGGGCAGTGTGCCTTAGGAAACGTGAGCGACGCAAGAAATTTTGTAATAGCCGCTGTTGGTCGAAGAAGGACATCTGTGCTCTCTAGGGAGCGTAGTCGTGAGGTGAGATATATATGCCCGTCTAAGGTACCGGGTAAGCAAGCATCAGCTACAAGTACCTTTTTGTGACTTATCTGCGGTAACTGTGAAGGTACCCTTACTAAACGTCGATTTACACATCGGAAACACAACAGCAGCATGAGCAAAACACGTTAGCCGTCAAGCGGAAAGCTTGTTTCGCAAGAGTCTTGTTTCGAAACAGCATGTCACACTGCACAACAGCTGAGAAGTAAGGCAGGTTGCCTGGGCATTATGTTTGTATTACAGCATTGAGTAGCGACAACTAAATACAAAGAGAGTCCGTCAATACTGTTTTAGCTTGTTCGCTGGCCAAGCGAAAATCGCGCAGACAACACACCCCCATAGCATGCACTTAACAGTGATTAATCGTTTCTTAATAACTTCCGTGCTTGCAAACAGCATTTGGGAAAAAAGCTACGCTTCGTCGCTTTGTGGTATGCTGCGGTACGGCGTCTTGCAAGCAGTCGGGTAGGCTGCAATATTGAAACCTGATCTGGCGAGGTCGCATTGCTTACCCTCCCTACCATGCACAAGGGTCACCCATGGTGGTGGTGGTGGTGGATACTATGATGATGGGGGATGGGGTACTTGGCACGACGTATGCCAGCCTGAGCTAGCGGCGGCACTCTTGGTGCCCAGGGGAATGGGATAGGGGAGGGTTGGGAGGGGAGGGGGGAGGACGCGCGAGCAAGTCCGCAGAGTCGGGGGCCGAAGAACGGCAGCACTGCGACGAGGTCCGCAGAACACAGAGGGCTATCCTGGGCGCCCAACGGGTAGCACACAGAAGAAGCACAGCCACCACAGGCAAGTCACAGCCCAGTGCAGGTTCGGCTTTGGTGCGAGCAGCGTGCTGCTCGGCAAGCGTCCTTTTCCTGTCACAGATCAGGACGCCGGGGTGACTGCAGAGGGTCTGCAGTGCGCTGTCACGTCGGAGTGTCCGGGTGGCAGTTGGGAGGACCGCTGGGAAACCGCTGCCTTGGCAGCGGCGCGGCGGGTAGGGGCATCTCGGGAGATGGCACTCCTAGGCCCGTGCGCGAGAGGCACACGGGACAATGTCTCTTGGGAAATCCTTGAGGCAGCGGAAGGGACCGCAGTGGTACCTCAGCCGAGGCTGAGGCGCGGCGGGTGACGCTGGAAGGACCGCCGGGAAGGGCGGCGCGTCGAGGCCCGAGAGCAGGAAGATCCCGGGATTGCTTCCGAAGCAGCAGGGAGGGCCGCAGAAGCGGCAGGTGACGCTGGATGCGTCGAGGCCCGCGAACCTTGCGGTCAGCGGGAAACTGGCATGGGCCAGCAGGACTGTGCCCCCGAAGGAGCAGCAGGGAGCCTTGGCGAAGAACCACGAGTCCGCTCCAGCACTGCGGCTCGCCTCGGGCGAGGGCGACGTCGGTGCGCCACAGGCGAATACCAAGGTCAAAGGGAGCCGCACCGATAACTCCTCAAGGGAGGAGGGTGTGCTGGCAGGGAGAGACCTGGCAACGCCCGCAGCACGGGACACACTCGCACGCCCAAGGGTCGGGGGTTGGGCTGGGAGACGGGTACGGGGTCCGCTTCGGCTGGAAGACACCAGCAGGGATGATCCAAAGGACCAGGGAGGTGCGCCGGTAACAACCAGAGCACCGGAGGAGGGAAGTTGCGACGGGGCGAGCAGGGCGAGCCAGCGCCGGATGTAGGCGAAGGCGAGCGAGCGCTCGGTGAGAGCGGGCGCGCACGAGCTCGCCGGAGCGAGCGCCGCACACACCCGCCCCCACCGAGTGCTGAAAGGCAACTGACGCGAGAGGAAGCGCGCCTGGTCGGGAGGCAACGGAGCGTGCGGCCGCTCCCTTCAGAGGCGAGCGACGAACTGATAATGTTTCAATGGATCCCTGCTCACTGCGGGCTCCACTGAAATGAACAGGCGGATGTTGACGCTAAACGTGCCCCCAGGAATGACGTGCAAACAGCTGCGCCTTTTTCAAGGGCGGATACGATGAATTGTATGAAGAATGCTACAGCAGCTTACTGGGCCCTGCCAAACACCCGACACATTCGTCTAAGCTCGATCGATCATTGACATTTTATGCTTCGCGTGAAATTCTGCGCCATCATGCATACTTGATGCATCAACTTCGTTTAAATGTGGATTCCACGCGCAGGTATTTGCATTTAATGGGACAGGTGGACTCCGCGGAATAATCAACTTGTGTTATCCCCGAGACTGTAGATCATATATTTTGGTGTATCCAGTGTATGCGCGTGTAAGAAATGTGCTAGCCGTTTCCTTGAAGCATTTAGACAAAAGGCCTGTGTCGGAGGAACTCCTGCTGGGCGCTTGACAGGACAAGGGAAAGGGTGTCCAGGCAATGCGTGCTCTTTGCCGTTTTTTGTGCGCCACCGGACTTGATTCGCGCTTGTAAAGCAAGCTGCTTTGCCTGTATATATTTTCATATGCCTTCTCCCGCATCACAGCCTATCATGACCCTCCTTCGTCTCCCATTTCCTTTCCCCAGTGCAGAGTAGCAGGCCAAACTTTAATCACTCCTACCAACCTCTCTGTCTTTTTTTTTCAATAAATCCATCTATCTATTAATCCGTTCTGGTGAAAGTTTTCTTGCCCATTGTGTACCTTGTGTACACAATTGTGTACCTCAAGACGGGAAAGGCGACGCATTGCGTTCCCGCAGTTGAAATCCGAGTTAGCGGTTGATGGTCAGGGAGCCCGGCCTGCCAGGCTCCGGAAACCGTGGCTTCGTCTCTCTACTGAGCCTTATGCGTGCAGAGCTATATACGCTTCGTGTGGAAGAAAAGATACAGTTGCGCATGTGTGTTCGGTGACCCTTTAAGTTAGCTTTCAGTACGAAACGTAGTGGAAGTGGTGAATCGGAAACGACAAATTTCGGTTAGGTATAGGGCGATGAGTGCAAGTTCTTTGTACAGTCGCGTCAGCAACTAAATGGAACACATTCTCCTGTTTGAACTCCTCTCATATGTCTATTAGGGAAAGGACACTTACGCTACTTATCCACGTATGATTCGCTTCTGCTCGGATGACATCAGGATAACTTTAACGCCTTATCTCGCTGCTACTTTTCTAATGGCACCACACATGCGGCCACCATCTTGCTCCAGAAAGTGCCGTCACTTTAATATATATTTTTCAAAGTATGGTTTACGTTTGATTTAGTAGACTTGAAAAAATTTGTTGAATCGCCACAACATAAATTTTTTTCGAATTACAAAAAAAAAACATGTATATTTTGCCATACACCTAACAACGATGACATCGTGAATGCTGCTGCACTGCCGATAATATTCGAGGCATGAAAGATCATTTGAATTTCAAGCGCTTAAGTAACGAATACAACTCAAGAAGGATAAGCAGGTTACCCGGTGCTACACCTAGAATAAGCAGCTTAGAGGTTATTGAATGTGTATTGTTCTAAGTTCTAGTCTTCATGTACATAATCAAGGAAAAGGGGAAAGAAGGCTACCACTAAATAAACCTTTATCCCTGTTTCCATCAATCAATCAATCAAATCAAAGTGATCTTTATTTGTATGAAACGAAATACATAAAGAATATTTGGACCGATAGCCGCGGGGCTAGTAGACGGTCCAGTACAGAATAAACTTGATCAGGCAGCCGTAATGAGCGCATACAAACACGCACACACACAAAATGACTAAAACAGACAAACAAAAAGAATCAACACGCACGGAGGAAAATACATTTCGGCAAGCAATTGATAGACAATTAATACAAAACGCAAGCGCACACAAAAAAAATGGGGGGGGGGGGAGGGCGGGGAGGGGATCATAACTCTTCTTGGCTGTTAATAAAGAACCTTTTACAATTCATTTTAAAGTTACCTGCAAGTTTCACATTAATAGGCAACGTGTTCCAATGTTTTGCTCCAGAAAATTGCACTAAGCGTTCTCCGTAGACATTGTGGCAGGCAGGGAGGTTGAAATTGCCATTTAATGCGTGTCTTGTATTGCGAGATTGTAACAAGAAAATAGCAAGTGGCAAAGGAATACTAGTATTAATGATGTTATTTACCAATACACAGGTTTTGTATTTAAGCATGGATTCTAAAGAAAGTACTCTATTTTCTAGAAATAAATTATTGTTGCTGCAGTTGGAAGATACGTGATATATTATACGCAATGCTGTCTTCTGCAGTCTCTGTAAGGGAAGTAGATAAGTTTTGTACGTTTGTCCCCAAGATTCACAGCAGTAGCTGATGTGGCAGTGAAATAACGAAAAATACAGGGAACGTAGTATGGTGTACGGGAAATACCTTTTCGCCTTGGTGAGCGCGTAGCAACTGAAAGCTAGCTTTTTAGATAGCTTATCTATCTGCTCTTGCCAGTGCAAGTGTTGGTCAAAGATGATACCAAGGTATTTGAAAGAGCAAACTTGCTGAACACAATCGTTGTTTAGAGATATGTGAATCTTACTAGGGTCAATGTTTCTTCTCTTGGAGTGGAATACTACATATTTAGTTTTATCTACATTTATTGTTAGTTTATTAGCACGAAACAATTCTGAAACATTAAACAGTTCGGACGTTATCGTATTTTCTAGGCCCAAGAGTGACTCAGATGTGAACAAAAGAGCAGTGTCATCCGCATACATAAAGACTTTTGAAAATTGAACGGCCTGCGGTAGGTGGTTCACGAAAATGGAAAACAAAACAGGACCCAATACAGATCCTTGCGGGATCCCGCAAGTCACGGGTATAGTGTGGAGTGTCTGTCACTCAGCACTACTTTTTGTTTTCTGACGGAAAGGTAGCTATCAGAAAACTGGAGAGAGGCATTATTAATACCACATGCTTTTAATTTTTCCAATAACTCTGAGTGACAGACGCACTCAAATGCCTTTTTTATGCCGAGGAATATTACTATTGCAATTTGATTTTTGTGAAGAGCAGTGTTAATATTGTGAGACAGTGATGTGACAGCAGTGGTTATTGATTTGGCTGAGATAAAGTCATGCTGCTCAGCACAGATTACATTATTATCAAGCAGAAACTTGTTCAATTGTAAGGATATTAATTTTTCAAAAACAGTATTGATTATACTAAGCACAGATATGGGTCTGTAACTTCTGGGGTCATTTCTTTGTTTTCTCGCAGAGTTTTAATGACTGACCTCATTTCTTCTTCAGTTTTCTCCCGGAAAGCGAAGGTATTATTTGTTGCAATAGGTCTTCCTAGGTGAGGCGTTGTTGAAGGAAAGCCATTAACCAGTTTTCTTCCTGTATCGAAGAAATTATTATTGAAGGTATCATCCATCTCCTTTGAGATTAAGCCTGGAAGGATATGTTCTTTTTTCTTTAATCCAACAACATCGCTCACAATTCCCCATATCTTTTTGGAATTTCCTTCCTGGCTCATAATTAGATTAGTGTAGTTTTGTTTCTTTGAGTTCCTCATCATGGCGACCGATTTGTTTCTGTAGCATCGAAACTGTTCCCGGTAATACCTATTAGTCCGATTGTTTTTCCACTTATGATAGTATGAATCTTTCTTTTTCAGGACTTCAAGTATAGCTTTTGTCATCCAAGGCATGGTCGTAGTTACGCCTAGTGTATGTGTAAGTGGATCGGTCAATGACGTCTGTGATTTTCCTTACCAGGTACTGATACTCAATATCTATGTCATTATCATGCACGCCTTCGAAATCGGTGCACTGAAGCAGCGATCGCACTTGAGCGTAATCGATT
>JAJIZL010065194.1:0-10053 GCA_023969395.1 Amblyomma maculatum | reverse complement strand
ATAGTCTGTCTGAACAAGTTTTGTTGCAAGTCCCCCAGATTAGATTACAGTACACCAGTTGAGAATGGATTAGGGCAAAATACAACTGTTTTTTTTTATCTGCAAGGGCAACAAGTGTCTGATACGATTGATCACACCAATTGATCGAGCTACCTGCAGGCGAACATGATTTACATGGTCACCCCAGTCTAGGTCACTACGGAAAAATATGCCCAGGAATTTACAGGAGGTTACAGATTCAATCAGGGTATCGTTAGACCGGAGTTGAATGGGATAATCTATAGGCTTATTTTTAGGTCGAAATAATATAAATTTAGTTTTCTTAACATTCAATTTAAATTTATTCACAGCAAGCCAAAGCATCAGTTCATGTAGCCAGGCGTTGGTGCGACGCTCTAGTTTGCGAAGATCACAACCAGAAAAAAAAATGTTCGCGTCATCTGCGTATAAAACAATGTTAGAATAAGTTGAAATGTTTACTATGTCATTGACATACAATATAAAAAGAAGGGGCCCCGGTATGGATCCCTGCGGAACACCAAAGTTTATTATTTCTGATTCAGATACGGCATTGTTTAGTCGTGTGTACTGAGTGCGATTGGACAAGTAGCTTTGCAGTAACCTGTGAGGCGTTCCACGAATACCATATCTGTGTAATTTATGAAGTAGAATGTCGTGCTTGACCGAATCGAATGCTTTGGAAAAGTCAAGAAATACACCGACAGTGAAAAGCTTATGTTCAATATTATTAATCAAACTATTTTTGATTTCGAGCAGTGCTGCCTGCGTGGATTTTCCAGGCTGAAATCCATACTGCTCCTTACAAATTATATTATTAGAATTCAGGAATTTGTATACCCTCGTAAAGATAACTCGCTCTGCAACTTTCGAAAACAAAGGCAGTACGGAAATAGGACGATAGTTACTGGGGTCATTTTTATTGCCTCCTTTGAAAATTACTGTAACGCGGGCGTATTTCGTTTTTTTCTGGGAATTCACCTGTAAGAAGCATTAGATTACAGATATGTACGAGAGGAAAGGTAATAAATGTAGCAGCAGCTTTTACGGCTAGTGCAGTAATGCCATCTGGGCCAGGAGAGCATATATTGCGCATTGAGTTTATAATTGAGAGAATTTCATCTTCTGATGTCGGAGTTAAGAATATTGAACTCTGACATGCCGGAAACAAAAAGGAATCGACAGATGTTACAGATGAGGGAAGAGTATATGAAGTGGGATTTCCTGCATTTAAATATAGTCGTTAAGTTTATTAGCGAGTGAGGCACCGCTATAAAGAACTCCATCGATTTGCATTTCCGAAGGAAGAACATGTCGCTTTCTTCCAATAAGTTTATTGATGCCTTCCAAAAGTGATCTAGCATTATGCATGGATGAAAACTTTCGGCGATAAAAAAGGGATTTTGTGTTTTTTAGATCCTGATTTAATTTGTTCCCAAACCTCTTAAACTTTAACAAATGTTCTTGATTACGTGTTCCAAGAAGTCGTACAAACAACTTATTTTTATTGTTTAATACGTTTTAGAAGGTCCCGAGAGATCCACTCTTTCCTTGCCTTCTTGCATTTCTTAAATTCTTCAATTGGAAACGCCTTGTTAAACGCAACCAGTGATTTCTCTATGAATACGTTGTAAGCGGCAGATGAGTTCTCCGCTTTGAATACATCGACCCAGCTAATTTCAGACATAAGTAAACAAAATTTAGCGATGTTGTTTTGGTCATAGGTTTTACGTATGTAAGCAGGAGCATCCGCTGCCTTCACATTCGAAAAAATTGCAAAAAAGGGAAGATGATCGCTTATTCCCGAAGAGAAAACACCAGACATGGTGTTATTAGGTAAAAAGTTTGTAAAACATACATCGAGTAGGGTTTCTGTCTGATAGCCTATTCTTGTAGGCATATCAACAATATTTTCGCAACCAAAAAATAACATTATTTCCAATAATCTGATTTGTGTTTGGTTAACACTCATAATATGGATATTCAGGTCATCGAGTAGTACTACATACATTTTGTGTTGACTGGTATATTCCAAAACAGACTCAACAAACTTAAAAAACACAGACACGTCGCTATGAGGAGGACGATACACTACCATGATAGCTATATTATGATACAGGATAGCAACAACTTCAAAATGGTCAGTCACAACTGAATAATTGTTCATTATGTCAAAACGTAGGTGGTTCTTTATGAACAGAGATACTCCCCCTCCGCGTTTGTTTACCCTGAACTATGATACCTCTTCATATCCTACGATTGGAATAACATCTTCCGGACAGCTGAACCAAGTTTCCGTAAATGCCAAAAAATCAAATTCGTGCACCAGTGATTTAATTTCGCCTTCCTTGCGTTCGAGTTTATTTCTCAGACTTTGAGCATTTAAATGATAAATAGATAAAGACTTGTCTAAAAAGCAGCCAACATTTCGGAGTAAGTCATTAAATGTTGTGGTATTGAAATAAGACATGGTAAAAAAAAGGGGGGATCCTCGTATGAAACTTTTATACGAGGCCAGACTACACAAGCTTGTTCAAATCTTCTTCGCGCCCAATCCTGATGGCATTTGCACCTGCTTCCTTTCGAACACACACCTTCCCTTCCTTTGTCCAGACAAATTCATATCCCTTTTCTTTGGCTCCGGATTTCGCAAGCCACAAAAGCTTCTTATTTAAAGCAGTCAAGTTGTCAACAAAGTAGATACCGTCCCTAAGGCCTGAACGCTTAGCCATCCAATTTGTTTTCGTCGCCGCTTCGCAAACCTCATAAGCACAGCTGGAACCGTGTTTGATCGAGCGGGCAGACGATGTAGGCCTTCGATGTCGTTCTCTGTGAGGCATGGTACATCGAGCTGATTCGCAATGTCATTCACTTTTACGAGTAGGTTTTCACTTACTGACAGGGGTAATCCGCGAATTTCCATGTTCTGGCAGCGACTGTACCGTTCCATATCGTTCAGTTCAAGCTTCAAGTTTCCCATTGCTTCTCTGCCGTGTTCCCTTTCAATTTCATCGACCCCATGGCGAATAGCATCGCTTTCTTTTTCATGCCTCTCTGATGTTTGAAGCGGCTGATCATATGCGTCCGACATGTATTTGACAGAGATTTCAATGCTGGTTACAGTTTGTTTTAAGGATGAGAGGTCATCCACCTTTACTGTGAGAGCAGCAAGGGCTTTACTTATCTCAGCAAGTTGCTGGCTTAGGACAGGAGAGTGAGGACTTGAGTAGTGCCCTTCATCAGTTCGGGTTTGCGATAAACGACATGTTGGGCATCTCAAGGTTTTTCTTGCTTCAATGTTTTTCTTTTTATACGCATGCTCACTGATGCCCGCACACTTCCCTAGGTGTTATAGTACTGACTGCGCTCTGCACATTCCATCATCTCATCCCCATTTTGAAAAAATTGATAGCAAGCAAGGCATGTATCATCAGGCAGGGCTGTCATGCAGCGGAGATCCGGCAGCCTCCGCAGGCCCGCTCCCCGGGTTCTTGGTCACTCTGGAGCGCGCACTATCGGCTTACATCAGGTACGTCGGTTACATCACATGTTGTGTTAAACCCGTCATCAGCGGGATGCAGGAAAGGATATGTTTTCGTATATATTTTTGTGCCTTGGCTACAATCTCCATGCCACGTTTGGCAACTTTGTTTTATCTTCAGAAGTGTAGATGACGGAGATGTCATTTACAGAGCCGCAACCGAGTTTATTAAAATCAACCACGTTTTCCACAAATGCCAACCCATCAAAGTGTGGGACCCACATCGCTCAATACTAGAATTGACCGCCACGTCTCGTATTAACGCGATATCATTAGGGGCCCGTGTCGCAGGAATGCCGGTGTCGGCGTTGTTGTCCGTTGTAACGCGGAAATCGAAATAAAATAAACAAACACAGCTTTGCGGAAGCCCGCGATGTCGATCACGGTTCGTTCACAGTGCGAGGCGAACACGCAACCACTCCGCCACCGAACTGCCTTGCTTCTCTTTAAATAAAGGTGGACATAATCTATGCATTGCCTTATGACTCTCAGCTAATGTTTAGGTACATCATTAGAAAAAAAATCTGATGACGGAAGAAATAGTTAACCTTGTAGCAAACAACATTTCCGCTTTGCTTACTTGCAATACGGCGCTCACTGGAAAGTTCTTTCGATCGTACGCCGCTGCCGCATCGGATGGCGCGAGCCACCACCCGATTCAAAGCCTTATACATGCTTCCATCTTCTTCAAATCATCGGTGTGTAAGGGCAGCGGAGGAAAAACAGACTACACACTTTTAGCGGGAATAAATAACGATATAGCGTTCGAATCCCAAATGCGAAGCTTGAGCGTCCTTTATTTTTCATCCCTGTAGACACCAATTGTGACTGCCCTTTCTAAACGCCTCGTTCGTGACGTGTTCAGGAGAGGTGTTCTTTCTAGAACAGCGCCATATATTTGAAATCATGCCATCAGAACTCGTCATAACATTCCCGCAGAACAATGTGCTTGCTATTCGGAGCTTTTCTTATGCCAGAGCAAAGCAGCAGCCTTTTCTTAACGAAAGGAAACCCCTTACAAAAGAGACATACAGTACACTTTCGCGCTAATAATCCTATACCCTTTTCTTATAAAACGGATAGACACTACATCTCTGGTCTATTTGCACTTCTTTTGAGACTTAACACGTGTAGTCTTGGTACTGCTTTCCCCACTGGTTGCCACATAACGTCATCACTGAAGCGCATGAAATAGAGGGCAAGAGTGAAGGAACGGAAGCAAACAAGAATTTCAAATCGCGGATATCGTACGGTGTAAGGTATCTGGAAATTTACCTAACCCATGGGTCCGCGGTTTTGGGATTGCGCCACATGCACCCATATAACCAGCTGAGTGCGCTGCAGGTGCGGGATATTTAAGGCAATTGTCCAAATTTTTTATTACGTGTAGTCATTCAAATCTTGAAAAGTAAGAAACTAACATTTCAGAGTAGAGTCAAAATGACCCTCCAGTGCCTCTTCAGCATTTGAATAGCTAACCCGCTCGCGTACTCTATGCTGATTCCAATGGCAAGGTTACAATCATGGCTTATATCTTAGACTGCCATCCTAGTGATTGAGAGTTTTTTCTGTTTGTATCACGGGTGATTCGAGATACGTGCATGAAAGCCAGTTTCTTTTCTTGGTGGTAATAGAGGCCTCTTCGCAGCAGATAGCCATTTTATTTTCTACCATTCATATGATCTCTTGGATCATATGAATGATGTCAAGAGCAAGAAAATCATCTCCGACGCACTTGCCGAGCACGTCGTCAGCAGCGCACGATATCGGCTGGGACGAGGCCTCTATTATAACTTGCTTTCATGCAAGAATCTCAAATCACTCGCGATACAAGCAACATCAAAAACTAGTAATCGCAATGATGGAAGATCTCCCGCCAACCTATTCAAGATGTCCCAGACGACCATTGAAATGGACTTAAACGCCGCTTTCCAAGCGTAGTTCTTAATGAGCAAGGCTTCCGCACGGAAGCCGAAACATCTAGTTTTCTTGACCCAAACATTTGGTCGGTGACCCATCTGTTGTTGAAATAAGAATACTGTGAAAACGAAAACAAGAAGCCATGGCATAGGGTGAACAAAGGCAAGACTGAATTGCTTCCTCTTATACCATCGTCAAAATATTAGTACGTGTAACGCGTTCATTATACATTCCAGGGGGAATGGAAAACATGGTGTAGAGCAGAAGAGATAAAAAAGACCGGTTCCGGTGCGTGCAATACATGAGCAAGAATTATTGTGGCAAAATATTTTTGCACATATCAACTATGTTTCCTGTTCCCGAAAAATAACGTAAGGAACAGATGTTGAATATACACACAGCGTAGCCACCTTCTGTGGTGGCTTTTGTGTATACGACCAGAGTCATGCTGATGTTTGTCTTGTCGCATTTGTGTAAATTAAGCCGAGTGACTTGCGATCCTGACCTGCGATATGACACAGAATGGACATGTGCATGCATTTGATTTTTCAGTTTGGCACCGATTGTTTTGAATTTAAACCTACTGGCGTGCGTCAGGAGCGGGGCTTCAAAATTTAAACAGTACAGCAACTTCTTCCACACCGGGAACCTACGAGGAGCCCTCATAGCTTCCACTCCAATGCGAATAATTCATACGGTCTGGCTGCGTATCTATTCGTGTCTATGAACCAATAGCAGTCGGCGCCGCTATTACTGCCAGCTGTTTCACAAGGGATAAAAATTGGGCACGTCTTATATTTTTCATGAGGGAGAGTTCAACACTTTGTTCACGAAATTAAATGCTGAAACGCTGCGTTTTAGCTCAAACAAAAATGTCCATATCTTACTTACCGCCTATCTTTCTGATATTTCTCAGCATTATAATAAAACAACAATGCTGTTCGATTACCAAACTGAATACAGTTCCGTATTATCTGACTTCATCCCTTCGGCTTGAGAAGAGGGTACTGTGTAAAGAAATATGTTTCTTTTCCTCTCATTGATAAAATAATTTAGACGTCAATGGGGCTAAAATCACAGCTGTAAGATTGCGAGAACTCGTCACATATCTCTTGGTTCAATAAACCATACTATATTCAATAAACTTGATGCAGTAGAACAGCTGAAATATATCAGCGAATAAAGTTTGTTTTGTTTTCTCTTTCTAACTCAGTGTTCACAAAGGTACAGTTACTTGTCCCTCCTATTTATTCTACACACCAAGCACCTGATCAAATGCCTCAGTATCCACAACTCCTTATTTGTAAAGACGGAATACTTATCTATCTTATCTTCTGCCTCAAAAGGAAAACAAAAGGTTAGATAAGCATAGTCTTGACGCCAAGAAAAGATTTACCTCTTGCCGTAATATTCTATTGTCGGTTAATGCGTCTAAAATTTATTTTATAATGCTCAGCTCTATACACAGAATAATTGCAAACATCCGTACAGACCTCTCCATAGTTTTTTATTGTGTCAATCGTACGATGCTCAATACACTGGATGCAGTACAACGGCTCCAATAACCTGCGAATAAAGTTTGTTCCCACTCTGCTTTTTTTTTTTTTGACAGGGGTCGCGCAAGTACGGTTGCCTGTTCCCCCACTTTTTTTTATCACCCCAATATGACCCCCCCCCCCCCCCCCCATGTATGCTTCAATATTTCGAACTGCTTCTTTTATGCAGACGGAACAGTGATCTTATCCTCGACGTCATGTTTACACATGCAATAAAATTAAACAGTGGTGATGTCGCGAACATATCTTATTACGGAATATTCTACTATCTATTATTGCATCCAAAGATTTGTTTCCTAATTTTAGGCTACCTACACAAAAGCATTTGCTAAAATCGTCCTCTTTGCATTGACTCAACTTCCGTAATTGATTGTGATCATCCATTTAGTCACAAAATCATTCCTGAATCCGAGGGTGGACGCAGAAAGCTGGGCTAGTCGGTGTGTCATCATTAATAAATAGACTAGCTCCTTTAACAAGGACCCAGACATTGAAGAAGACAGGACGAGCGCTAAACATCAACTGAGGTTTTACTTGGCAAAAAGGTACATAAAAGCACTTCGCTGGCGCATGCGCACACTATGTCAAAACCGTACAAGCAAAAAATAATCAAAATGTGGCAAACTGTTCTTTTCAATCGCTTTGTCCAGAAAAGAAGTGTACCTCAAATACAGTTTGCCACATTTTGATCAGTTTTTTTCTTGTATGGTTCTGACCTAGTGTGCGCATGAGCCAGCCAAGTGCTTTTATATACCTATTTGACTAATAAAACATCGTTTGATGTTTAGCGCTCGTCCTGTCTTCTTCTATGGCTGTCTCCTCTTGTTAACTGCGCTGGTCTTTTATTAATGAATCCGAAAGTGCCAGTAATAATATGCTAGTATGGGAGAAGTATTTATTATATAGAGTCAGCGGAACATTGCTTTGCAGAACATAATGATAAAATACTGATTCACTTCCGGGATTAAAAAGTATGGGGGACACTCAAGCTCCGTATTTATGGGTGTGACGCGATAGTGTAGGCGACTGCCTCATGTATATAAAGCCCCGCTCTATCCAAGCTGTATGAACGTGCTTGCGTGGCCTAGGAGTAGCATGCCTTAATCAGCATCCAAATGTAATTGAAGGATTATTCTTGTTCAACCTCCAGAAAAGTTCTGGTTGGCAACTCGTGCCAACATTCTTGTACCTGATCTCGTGAAGACACACACAAGATCAAGACACACACAGGTTGGCCTGAGTGCTAGGCCACGTAAGCTGCTAGAAACAACCTGCCAGCGCCATGCCGGTTACCTTTTCGCCCACTACGCCGAGGCAGGATTTTATGGGTAGCATGCCATATAGTGCTATCGCGTTATTAAAAGCACTTCAAGCTCTCGTTTTCTATAAAGAGACACTCTAATAACCATTTTCATCAGTGCCACCACTGTTCTCTGTACTTTCCAGTAAAACGCTCAAGACTATGTTGTTCACGTACAGGTTTCATTTAAAAGAAAATACCGTTTTAGGCAAGCGAGAAAGAAAGAAAAGGTGATAACTTTATTTGTAGGAATTCAAGAATACCACTGCCACGTTTTCTTGTACGAAAAGATCACTTGAACAGGAACATGAACAGGAGGCGGCATGGAAGCTGGTATTATGATATCCTTGGTAATTTGGTAATTACCGTTCGTTTCACCGAACAGTCGATGAGATGAATGCAGTTAACAAACCGTGATGTGCAAAACAATAAATGAAAAGGCACCAGTGAGATTCGAACTCACGATCTCCTGTTTACTAGACAGGCGCTTTAACCAACTAAGCCACGACGCCGACAAGAGAGCCTGGAACCATTTCTAAGTTTTGCAAACATCTTCTCAATTAGCCTTCTGGAAAGTAAAAAAAATGCAATCTTTATCAAGCTGTAACTCCATTCCATCCAACATTTCTTAAGGTAGAAGTACACAGGACGGGGGTTCATACTTTAGCTCTTACATACATCCAAGATCTGGTTGTAGTGTCTTTACAAGAATCGTGTTGTCTGGTCTTCTCCTTTTTCAGAAATACATTGACGCCGCAAAAGATAACGCCAACAAAATGCGTTATAAAACAAATGCACAAAGTACGCTCAAGGGTTGTGTAGCCTAATGGGCCTAGAATGGCTTGTTAATTCACGCCTCAAATGTCGCTGCTTCACAATGTACTATTCTATCAATGCCTTTGCAACTTTCTTGCTTTCTTGCCTCTGCCACGGCAAATTCAATGGCCTTAATACAAAAGCGTGCATGTGCTGTGCGATAATACTGCAATGTTGAATGACCTCCCTGATCTAAATTATTATGCCGTCTCCCAAAGACCGTGCCTCACTACTGGACGAAAACATCGGCATAACAGTCCTCAAATGCCTACTTTTCGTATGAAGTACTCAACTTGCATTTTCTGTAGCGCACTTACGGATGACAGAATAAGTGCTTATAGAATTGCGTTCGAAAGCGACTCGGGATTCCGGCGGCGACCGGTTTCTACGGGCCTCTTCGATTGCCGCCGTTTGACCTCGATAATTTCTCCTTCCTCGCTCTTCGCTTGGTACCGTTACACCACAAAATCTCGTCTGGGGGTGTAGCTCAGATGGTAGAGCGCTCGCTTAGCATGCGAGAGGTACTGGGATCGATACCCAGCACCTCCACTTTTCTTTTTCCTTCCTGTAACATTGAGGACTTACGATAATGTATATAGTGCGTTTCCTTTTTTCAAAAAATGAACATTTCTGGCATTTTTCTACTACGGTGTGGTTTTCAGGCATGCAGACGTTGATGCGAGGAAAATACGCCAGTGTTTTCGCGAAGCCATTGAGAGTGTTATTGAAGTTTTCAAGACACAAGACGAAGTGCTTCCGAGAATGGAAGTGAGGCTGCAGATGCCTGAATTGTAATGGATCACGCTGCCCAAATCGCGTGGTTTTAACCCATGTTGTGTGTTTGTCGCGTAATATTATGTGTGTGTGTGTGTGCGTGCGTGCGTGTGTGTGTGTGTGCGTGT
>JAJIZL010065191.1:0-14366 GCA_023969395.1 Amblyomma maculatum | reverse complement strand
CTTCGTGCTTTGCAGTATGAGTTGACAACATAGCGGCGGGCTGGCCATCCGCTTCAGAAGGAATATACATTGAAGCTGCTTTCTCCGAGGTGATAGCTCGCTCTGAATACTGGCCTGCTCTTCTGTTACACTAGCTATCGCCCACACGACAAGGTATAAACTACAAATATCCCTGGTTGTCTAAATAACTTCGCAAACTTCAAGCTGCTAGGCCTAACTGTAAGCTATGTATGTGGTCGTCATAGCAACGACATCCATTCCCAAGCTTTTTGTCGCTTTGGCTTATGGCTTCTTGTAGCTTTCCTTTTCTTTAGTTTGTGTAGTTTCCCTCCTAGTAATTAAAAAGGCTTATAGTGTGGCTATTATTCCCATCAGTAATTGTAGTAGAAAGTTTTTTCTTTAAACCGGCGCGCATGTGCGTGAATTTATTGTCACTAGATGGCGCCACCATACACACCGCTTGTGGTTTACGCGGTGGCACGGCCAACTAGAGGTGTCGTGTTCCAAATAGTGCCTGGAATTAAGAACATGCGTTAGGAAGCGAAAACATATTTAGTACAACCAACCTAATGCATCATATGCCTGTATATAAGGTTAAAAATGAATAATTTTGCAACGCATCGCTCCTGAAGAAAAGTTTGCGATTTTTTAATACCTCAACTGCAGAAACAAATCGGATTTCTAATAATGTTTGTGAATGTAAAACCAACATATATTTAGTGAGTATAATATATTAGATGGCAAAATCATGGTCTTCAAACTTGCAACATTTTGAAATAACAAAAACAACGTTTTCTACCTCTAAAGATATACCGTACGATTTTTGTTTTTCGGGAAACTACACCGAATCTTGCAAAACTAAGGTCAATTAGTTTGTGTAGATATTTGCCCAGACATATGAAAATTTCATTGGAAACGAAAAATGGTCATGGCACCTGGATTACGTTTCTTATCTAAGGCACCAATATATACTTTGTGGAAAAGCCAATATCAAGGGCTTGTTTTTAAAATTCCACATTTCTAACGGTTTTGCCATCTAAGAAAATTTGAAAGCTAGGCACACCTTCGGTGTCGCCAGCCCAAACTGTCTGCTACAGCTGCATTTGCTAAGCTGAATTATTACGTTCAGTACTTTATTATAGCCACGAATATAGCGCTGTTACGAGTCACTTTTCTAGAAAGGCCGCAGTGAGGCGATTCTCGTAGTATTTGTAAGTGAAACCTGTAAATGTTACAAATCTACCCATATATCTGATCTCATGCAGGTTTTATTCACTCTACATTACACCTGCTGTGCCCGATAGTTTGAGCCAAGAGGTAGAAATAAACTATTAGAAACAGGCGATAGAACCCGGTGGCGCATTGCTGGCAGCCACTTAGGACAGCGCAGTAAATGTGTATTTTTTAAGTAGGGAATTGAGGTTATTCGCTCCATGTACCAAATATTCTCTTTAGACAATAATTAGGACTTTCATAGTTGCTGAGCACGTTCAGAAACCCCTGTTTCAATATTTGCGGTTAGAAATCTCACGTGTATCTTTTTTTCCATCTGCAGAGAAATTCCGGGTTATGTAGATACCAAAACCGTTACCAGTCCATTCGCGCACCTCAACTGTGCGGCTCTCAACATGCTTTTAGCGGACGAAACAACCTACGGCTATGATGGGTGGCCCCATGCATGAGTAAGGGTGATATGCTGGCGATGATTGCTTCGCGTCGGCCCTTTGGCGCACATGAAAACGTGAGTTACAGTGAGCGCGCCGCACTTTGCAATGCGGATAATAACTACAAAGCGGTAAAGATATAAATGAGTGGAACATTATTTTTCAGCTGTAAAATACAAACACAGTCTTTTTTAACGGTTGTGCTGGCGCGGACGAAGAAACCATAGGCAACTCATAGGTCTACCGCTACACAGGGCTGTCGAGCCAAGCCAAGGCCGCAATAGGGGATATTCAAAATGCTAAGTGTTCTGGCAACACTGGTAGCGACGGCCATGTTGTAAGGGGCGCGATCGGATTTTTTCCGTTGGATGCTGTGCGTGGAAGGTTCAGCAGGTGCCGCCTTGGGAGATCTTTTAGCTTTCCATCATGCAGCATACGCCTTCAGCGTCAGTTCTGAAATGATCACCAGACCTCAGTGTGCTTCCGAAGCTAACCGATGCATCCCTGGCAGCAGTTTGCAAGCACAGTGATGCGTCCGGCAAGCAGCAGCGGAAGGCATACAATTTCGCCGTTGAGGCGTACGCCGAGCCTTTTTCTGTGTCAACGTGCACGCCAGAGCTAAGGTAAGTACTTGAAAATCATTACCTTCACTTATAGATTGTTTGCCATCCAGAGCAAATGCGTAGTGCTTGCTGCTCGTCTTCAGTTTCAGAGTTGTGCTGCTGTTTAGCTCCCCGCTGACAGCGGTATGGAAGTCAACTTTAGAACTTAATAGGCACGCAAGGCTTTGCTCTCACGAACTGTGCTTGATCCTCGATTGTACAACTGGACCTTTGCGAAAAGTTGCAGGACGAGCTTTCCGAGCCGTCCCGTCGTTCTCTCATAGTTTCTGTAAAGCAAAAACATCCCATAGAGCAAGGCTGTGTGAATCTTCACGACCTGGTTAGCTTCAGATACCTTTGAACTGTTCCGTAATGAAGATTGAAACCTCGGGGATGATACTTGGCTTTTCAGGGGGCGCCAACTCATTATCTTGGATAACCTGGGTACGCTGATACGACGTACACGCTCTCACATTTTCGGAATGATGCCGCGTCTTTCGTTTTCTGCTTACTCGCCTGCCGCGGACTGGTGGAATGCCGGCCGATAACTAGACAGGCAAACACTATGCTTTTAATATCTCATGCCCCACAACCTGGATCGTGTTGCTGACGGCATCTCAGCGCGTTCGTTAAATCCACCCATGAAGGTAAAACAGCAGTCCTCTGTTTTTTTTTTAATTCCATTCTACAAGTTGTTGTTTTTTACCTATTGGCAAAGATGGCATGTAATGTTTGAGAGAACCCTTGCTCTGTTTTGGGGCTTGGCTGATGTCCAGCTGAGCACTTGCGATAATATTCCAAGAGAACTGTACTGCATTTGATAACAGCATAATGGTTTATGTAATGCTTGATCTTTAAATTGCGTGTCGTCCACTTTCTGCTGCAGTCCCGATGTTGTTCTTGCCCTTGGCATCTGCTACAGAAGCCAGAAGAAGACTGGAGCACCCTACCCGGTGACAATCACACTAAAGAGAGATACGGATGAAGTAACTGCCAGCATTTGTGAGTGTCCGGCTGGAAACGGAGTCTGCACCCATGTGCTATCTCTTCTGCAGTTCCTCACCTTCCTTCAAAAAGGCGGCTACAAAGAGGCGCATCCTGCGCAATCCAGCACTGAGCTACCCCAGCTGTGGAGATGCCCTCGGCAAACAGGACTCAAACCAGCCAGTGTACAGATCATTGACTGGCGATGGGTGCATGATGATGGATGCAGTGTGCCCAAGCGACTGAAAGTTTCGACGTCTAAATGCCAAAGTGAGGACAGTTGCCAAGTTGTCAACTCAGTGAAAGAGCTTGGAGAAACCCTGGGAGCCCTGGGAAAAACCTCATTTGCTTCCGTTCTGAGCAACATGCGACCTTTAGTGCCGACAAAATATGGCTTTGCACCACCCGGCTCACCTGCGACCTACCACCAGTCTCTCCAGCCGTCTGAGTATTCAACTTTGCTGGGCAACCTGCTGCCTGGAACAGATCAGATATGCACTTTTCCGACCATCGAGCTTTTTGTCGACGTTGAAGAGAATGTCTTTGAAGAACGATACTCGAGTGCAGAAAAGGCTATATTTGATGTAAGTATCTCAGTACCATAACTAAGAAGTTCTGCTATTTTGCGAATTGAAGGGGTGTTGTCTCGAGCATTTTGACTCCATCGTGACATAAGTCATTGAAGAAGACATTGCCTTTTTTTAAGACAATGTGTCGAAAGATATGTTAAAAAAAGCATTGTTCCATGCCGGAATACGAGACTGTAGATGATATCAAGAGAAAAACAGAGGCACTGCTGAAGGATGTGACACATAAATGCCTAAAACACCGTTTCCAGCTGTGATAGGTTTGTATGCAGCGGTACATAGTGTAGGATTGCATGTCGAAGTTGTCAGTAGTTATGAGGCTGACGCACAAAACGAATTGTGACACCAGTCCATCATTTATTTGCTACATCTTGAATTACTGCTACAAAATGTTAAGGAGCTCTGCACGCTACAAGGTGCAGAGCAATTGTGCAGAATAGTTGTTTCATGTGAGCGCACGCTACACAGTTGTGGCAGCCACTTGTCTATGGATGCAAAAAGTAAGGCGCCTGTGTACTGTGTGCTGTCAATGCACATTAAAAAACCCATGTTGGTCGAAACATCTGGAGCTCATCACTGTGCGTACCTCATTCTAGAATAGTTTTAGGACGTCAATACTCTATAAACCATCAGAGATGCTGCATAAATCACTAGTGCCTAATAAGGTCTTTGCATCCATGATCCTATAGTTTAAACAGCATTATTTTCTTAGCACTTATCTCCTTACTTTTAATGCTACAGCTTTCCATACATTAATTATGGTAGCTGACGGGAACTAGGTGCTTGCTAAGCAAAGGGTTACTCTAACTTTTGCAGCCGTAGCCAATATTTGTACTTGTATAATCTTTGTCTTGGTTTATATACCATGCCATTTGCTGTACAGCTATCATCTCAAATAACGGGCATTCAAACAAGTGACCCATTTGCTTATGGAATTCTTTTTCTTCACATACACTAATCAATGAGCATAGTTCTCCTTGTCCGAATTGTAACCTGAAGTATCTGGCTGTCTATAGGTAACAACATGCCGTGATTGAATCCAATCAGCGCTTTAGTTTCGTGCCTTATAGTGTAGCTTTAAAATTTACATATTTGCAGGAAATATCCATATCGGCTGAAGACGCCCGTGAGCTAGAGAAGAATACGCGCAAAAAGCACAGAGCCAATCTTGGATTGACGCTCGCCGACACAGGCTGACTGCTTCAGCCTCTGGCCAGGTGATGATGACAAAGGAGTGGACGCAGAAAGGCCTGCGCAACTTTCTCGACCCCAAAGACCTTTCCAGAGTGCGAGCCATTCAATACGGCAGAAAAAATGAGGCTATTGCTGTCGAGCGCTATTTGGAAGTGCTAAGAAAGCTGGGGCATGATGTGACAGTAGAACACTGCAGCATTGTTGTTCCTCCTTCATGTCCATGGTTGGGGGAATCGCCCGACAGGTTGGTGTTTGACCCAGAAGAGGGAACTTTTGGAGTCCTTGAAGGTAAATGTCCATACTCGTTGAAGGATTCAGATGTGGAATCAATGAAGGCTTCTGACTTTTATGTTCAGTTTCTTGACAATGGTGAGCCTAGGTTACCACGTGATCATGAGTACTACTGCCAGTTAACCGGACAGATGGCCTTGAGCTCCTGCGAATGGGGGGACTTTGTCATTTTTTCTCAGGAATGGATAATCATTGAGAGGGTGCGCTTTGATTATGCCCAGTGGAGAGCAATGAAACCTCGCCTAGATTATTTTTTTTTCAATGATATGCTGCAGTACGTCTGCCGTGAAGTATAGATCTCATATAGAAATCATGTACGTTACTCTTACTATGTTTTTTTGTGCACATTTTCTATTGTTCACCATCGAATCGTTCAGTGTGCACGGTTCATTGTTGCATTGCTTGTCACTGCAGTTTTTTTGCCCTTTGCTTTTTATCTTAGTGCTATCTACTTTGTACTGTTTTGCACTGTTTCTTCTACTTGAGTTTATATTTCTTTGTTTTATTTAACTGCAGTATATAATTTTAATCTTTGGCCTTCTAGTCTTCTTACCAGTCCTGTATGAACCTGAATATATACATTTTTATACTGTCACGGACAGTTGACTGCCCCTTCAATAAACGTCACAGCCTAAACAGGTCACAACCATTGTTATGCTTCACCCTAAACGAAGGAGTACAGTGTTATTCTTGCTGGGCTTCTTTAATTTGGGTAGCTGCATCGCTACGCAGCATGCTTCACAGTGTTTGCAAGGAGCATAAGTCTGGCATATTTACGGCCTTAGGGAAAAACTGGCGGACTTATGCTCTTGAGGCTTGCAATGTGGCTTTCTTTGCATCTCCAAAGTTCCAGATATCACATAGATGTAGGGAACCCTCGTCCTTAAATTTCAGGGCTTCCTCCAGTATTACAAGAGCCCCACTACATGTCTTATAAACAAATCTTGTGAGATGTATATTTTTGACAATGTTCATTCAAATGTGAGCTGCATGCCCATGGCTTTGAGCTTGGACCCACTTCACCTGGCACCTGGACATAAGAGCCAGGATCTGCACATTACTGGTTCAAAATGCTGACAGTGCAGTTAGCCAAAATGATAGTTACACGACATCGCAGTGCGATATGAATTGTGAAACCTGTCACAAAATAAGATGGTGCTAGGTGATGCGGCCCGAGCCAAAATCCATGCACTCTATCATCCACGTGAAACAACTGCTGTATGGTGCAAACCGTCAAATGTTTAAGAGATTTACAGTGGCCATGTCATAAAGTGCTTGTTTTTTATATTTTTTAACTCTTTCTGGTTCATGCTACTGTTCGTCACTTAGAATAAGCTTTCCCAGCATGTAATGCTTCTGTTACAGAACTATTTTTTGTGTGTCCTGCCTTGTAATTACACGCTTAAGTGGTGATTGTGTTGCATAGATAGCTGCTTGCACTATTCAGTGCTTACGTCATGGAACTTGTGTTAAGAAGTGGTGTATGGTACATAAAATAGAATATTAAAGCACACTGCAAGGGGAGATTTCACTTGTTAACTCTTCATTTATTGCACTGTGTACTACTATATCGCAAGTGCTTGACAAGAGCATGCACTCATACTCTGCTTAGCATGCTGCTCTAGTAGACTCTTGCTTAGAGATGAGGTCTGACTGAAAATTAATATGGCAACCACAGTCCACATCTGAATAATTAATGGTGCCAGTGTGAGAGGAACAGGGCGGTCAAAAATGTGGAAGGACTTAATTCGCTGTATTCTTCTCTCAACATGCATTCTGAGAGATGCAATTTCTTGTGTTGCTTTCACTTCTGCAAAAAACTTTCTGTTACACAAAATAGGAGGAATGTTCAGGCCCACACCTTTCTTTTCTAGAAGACCTCCAATCTTGAAACCTTTATCAGCCATAACAGCATCTCCTGTGTCAAATTCAAGGTTTAGAAAGCCACTCTGAATGACTAGTTCTCTGTCAGAAATTGAGCCTGTAAACAGCTCCGAAACAAAGTACAGAAGGCTATTTGGCATTATGCCGACAAGTCCTTTGAACGTGTTTGCAGACTTGTACGAAGAATATGTGCTTGACTGCAGTGCTAGCGAGCTGGGCACTGCACACTTGACTTCAGTCGCATCCAGAATTACTCTTGTTGCTGGATACTTTCCGACGAACGCAGCAGGCATAGTTGCATCCACAGTTTCTCGTGGTGCCCACAGAGGTAAGTTCTTCAGCTTGGTATAGAGCAGACTGATCCATGTTGTGCATATCCTGGATACGGTTGCTTGCGAGATCATGAACCTGTGAGCCAAGTCCTGCTCAAAGAGGCCAAGTCTTAGTCTGACCAGAACCAGAAAGAGCTCGTCATCCTTGGCCAACTTTATTTTTCTTCCTTGACTATACAGGTCCTTTCGTTTTCTGCACTCCAAGTTAGTGTTGTCGTCGGGGTGGATATATTTTAGCAGTGCGACAAAGTGTTCGTAATCGGGGAGCCCTGTATAAAACATAAAATCCTCATTCGATTCTTTAATACGGTCCAAGCAGAAGGCAGCAGCTCTTGACTTTTCTGCTTCAAGTTGACGTCGCAAAACATTGTTGTCGCCTTCTAACTTATAAACTGCCGTTTTTGCTTGTGCCAGTTCATTCTTAAAGTACTACACTGTAGCTTCAGTCGATGAATTTCCTCGGCCTGTGTCGACATCAAAGCTTGCCCTTCAGCAAGGCAACTTTGCTGTGTTTGGGATGGCAGCTGCTCGTCTGCAATGCAGACTTTACTTTCCGTTTCTTCCTGCGGTGTTGGACTCTGTTGCTCTTGCGGCTTTGCCTTTTTTGACGGCAAAGGTGTGCGTGCTTTTGGAACTTTTCTTTCTTTTTTTGCGGGCACGAACACGAACACGCTGGGAACCACTTCATCTCTGAGCATTCTTTTGCCACGTGCCACTCCTGGTATAAAGTCATCTCTTTTGAAGTGCTTTGAGCATACCTGTGTATGCATGGTGACCTGAAATAAAGGGCCTTCATCCCGTTTTATGGCAATAATCCATCTTCTGCGGAGAGCAGGATCTCGAGAAAATGCGTGGTAGGAAACCTGAAGAATAAGTACAAGAGGGTTAATTAGCAGCGATGAAGGGCACACAGCGACATGACTCTAATGTTGCGCTGCTCTGACGGCGAAAAGAATGCCCTGAAACTGAAGCGCAAGCTTAGCATGGACGAAGAAAGCTAAAATACAACTGAACGAGCACGAGCTGCGGTAGAAATCGCCAGCGTTTTCGCTTGCATGGCGTTTTTCTCGCGGGAGAACAGCATCACTATAAACGCGATATACACGAACTCAGTTCACTTAAAAAAAATTGCTGCTGACTTCTCTCTCCTTGTCACAAGTTTAACTCGTAGGAATATTTTTAGAAACGAGGCGAAGCGTTACGCAGGCACACACCCGCGTGCCCGTGTGCACACACTTGATGGTGCCATTCAAGGGTGTGCACGAGGGCATGCAATATCGCGCCTAAGAAGGAGCTTGTATTAAACAAAAACAAGTAAACGTAAACTACAAATGCGCAGCGTATATTTGACACGGTGACGCACGACGGCAACAAAAGAAATCGAGGTTGACACGACGACGAACAACAGGCAAAGCATTGAACGGACGGGTGGCGGCGTTTCTTTTTTTGAATGTGGCGCGTGAACTCACCGGTAAGAAAAAAAAACGAATTCCTACCTTGTTCCCCGACTCAGCTTTGTAATCTCGCTGCGTACACAAGGGGACACAGCAGTAGAACGGGATCGTTCGCGGGAAGTAGGGTGACTGCGACCCATGGAGGAAGCTGCGACCGTTCCTGCCGTTCCACTGAAGCATGGATGGATGGATGAAATCTTAGAGCGTCCTCTTTGAAATAGGGTGGTAGCAGTTGCAATTATGGTCATTTCCCCCCCCTATATCTTAATAATTGCAGCATGCATGCTAATGCAAGCTCTATGGAACCAATAGAGCCGCCAACGACGCCCCTGACAAAATGGCGGGCAATAGTTCGCGTTTTTCCTCCTAGATGGGGCGCCTTTTTGAATATCCCCTATTGTATTGTCCGGTAATCTGATTTTTGTATCTTCGGAGTTTCTTATTGTATCTGGGGAAAAATGCAGACGTCAGGGTTCTTTATCGCAAATAATAAAACGTAGTTTGTGCCGGTACTCTTCAAAGTAGCAACACCATTTATTGTGTAAGCCATTATTCAGTAATCATATTCCAGCGATCGTGTTGCGCGTCGTACGCGACTTCTTATCTGCTTCACTTTTTTATCGAGTGTTGCTGTTTGTGTGCGATATCGTCAGCGTTATTATTTTTTTCCACCATATCCTGTATTTATGCAATAATTTGCAACTAGTATAATTTGTTTCGTTTGCTGTTATTATTTTATTGCGTGAATTCTGCATTGTAAACATTATTTGCCTTCATAACCTACAATGCCATGTACCCATGTTCTTTCCTCCACTCCTTTTTTTTTGCCAAGTCCCACTCCCCTCTATAATGCCCTCCGAGACAAGAGGGTAACTTAAATAAATAATGTCAATTAAGGATTCCAAACAAAACCTTTTCTGTGGCGCTCAAGGTAGCTTACATCAATGCGTATCTGGCTTCCTTCGCCTGGCTCTGAAATGTCTTTTTTAGCCTTTGGATCAAAATTGCTTGGACAAGCAGTATATGTGCAAACATGGTGCACCTCATATTTCAATTGACTTTAAATATCATCCGATGAATACATCACCACTGATCCCGATGAAGGTCCTTATAATCGCTTGAGTGACAGCCTTTTATGACTTCTACAGGCTAGAAAATTCATATGAATACGGAATGAAGGCTGATATTTTCTTTCGTAAAATTTCTAGGATGCCTGAGAAGAGGCAGCGTGTACCTGAGTGACGTCTTCTCCAGGAGGACTGCGGCAGCAATCAATCGATGGCTCATAACAGTGAAGTAATGGAACGCCGGGAACATCGACCAGGGAAACGTGACATCTTCAACTCAGCCTAGAAGCTGAAAGCCGGAATAAATTGCTGTGAAGTCTCACTAACTTAGTAAGCAGTAAGTGCCACTTTTGTATTCGGAGGGGTTTGAGCCTGTTTCGATTGTTTAAAAAAAACAATAAAAAGTGCTGTTTAAACTTAGATTTGTCAATGCGCTGGCTTTTTTAAGCTACATACGTGTGGGTTCCTTTTCACTTGCCCGGAGAACACCATTGCTGATGTCACAAAGTTAGTGCCCTCTTAGGAGAGAAGTTGTGCATCTAAAAATACTGCCGCAGAGCTAATTTCCATGCACAATCATACTGCAGACGTTTTAATGGGTAGACCATAGACCATGAATGAGTAGACGACTAATTATACATGAATAAACCACCGGGAAGCGAGTACCACCGAAGTGGTTGGTCCATGTGTGGGTAAGGCATGGCCCATGCATGACCCAAGCGTGGCAGTAGGCTGGCCATGTCGGCCATACTCGTTGGTACGAGGTCCACTGCCGACAGTGGATAAACCACCGGGCAGCGAGTGCCGCTGGAGTGGTTGGGCCAAGTGTGGGTAAGCTATGGCCCATGCATCACCCTAGCACGGCAGTAGGCTGGCCAAGTCGGCAAGCCATGGCCCATGTATGACTATAGCGCGGCAGTAGTCGGGCCAAGTGAGCCATACTCGTCAGCCCGAGGTCGATTGCCGTTGATGGGCCGTGTTTAGGTCATTGCCAATCCCCGACCTCGGGCTGAGGTGGGCGGCCTAGGTTGGCCCGATGAGTTTTAGTCGGCCATATTGGCAAGGGCCGAGCGCGGGCCGACCACAGGCTTGCCGCTTGGGTTTGGATGCGGAGTGAGGGAATGTCGTGTGAAATATCAACAAGAACGCCCCCTCCGCGGTGGCCATTTGGATCCCAAAGGTAAAGTGTGAAGTCACGCGCACTTTCGAAAATATCAAATTCTTGTATATGTGCAGAAATAAATGTCTCAGTCAAAACGATTATGTTTGCAGAACTAGACCCGACTGCCGATGATAAGGAATCAAATTTATTCCCCACGCTTCTAATATTAGTATAAAGAACAGAAACGGGAGCAACTCTTAAATGGCTACTAGACCTCACGCTCTCCTATGCTGCGGCTTCATTCAACGAGGTAGCATCAAGGCATATTCAAGGCATCCCAGACAACTGATGCCAGAATATGTGAATCACAGTATATGACATGGAAATTGTATTTTGAGTATGTCGAGAAATATTTTCTTTGCCTCTTTCTTTTTCATTACTCTTGCTTTGTTAGTGTTGCACAAATAAATTTATTCTTAAACCTAGCTTGCCATATTTTACAGTTATTTCTCATAGACACGTCTTTCATATATTGTTATAAACGAAGCGAAATTCCCATAATCTTTTTTCATCTTTCCCACGTCTTTTTAGTAGTTTGTATCGATTTATTCATTTATTTGAAAATACTGCAAGCCAATATTTTGTCCCATGCAGGAGGAGCAATACAAGATATTTAATGCTTCGCAGTTAAAAAAAAGTTACAAAAAATAGGCATTTCAGACGTCTCCAGTCAAATAACCAAAAACAACAAAATACAGCACTTGTTTACTCATGAAAATGCTCCTCTAGAGCTTTACTAAAATTTGGAGACTGGAAATTGGCCTCAGGAATACAGTTCCAATCGGCAACGGCCCGCGAAAAAAAACTGTACTTGAAAGTTCCAATCCTACAAAAATGAATTGGAGCATTTGATTTCGTGAATAATGTGTTCGGCGCGACAGCTCTTCGAGGATTGTAGGTCGGGATATGTTTAATTTATTTGTCAAAAGGTTTTGCATAGACAACAAACAGGACATTTTTCGGCTTTGTTCAAGTAATGGGATATAATTGGCTTTCATTAAAGTCGAGGGTGAGTCTATCTCCTGTAT
Organism: Amblyomma maculatum; assembly: GCA_023969395.1. Taxonomy (NCBI): domain Eukaryota; kingdom Metazoa; phylum Arthropoda; class Arachnida; order Ixodida; family Ixodidae; genus Amblyomma; species Amblyomma maculatum. The sequence continues at coordinate 2,117 of JAJIZL010065191.1, read as the reverse complement.
TTGTTATAAATGAACGGGACAGCTTTCCTTTGCACCATCTCTATTCGGTATACGTCGTTCTTTTCAAATGGATCCTATAAAACCGAAGCGTACTGTTATTGAGACCTATTAAATGTTGAGTACGCAAGAAAGTTTAGCTTACTCGGTGCATCTTTAACCTTCCGCCTTAGGTCGCACAGCTTGGAAAATGCTGATTAACATATGTCATTTATATGGGCAGTCCATGCCAAATCATGTGCTAGTGTAACGTGTATTTATAATAAGTAGTTTAGAAGGGTGTAAGAGAAAGAAGTAGAATGTTTTTACGCGTGATGCGCAAAAGGACAGTTTTTTTCTAGGTTCAATTGCATATCCCATTTAGCACATCATTCATTAACAGCTAATAGTGAATTTTTCACAATATAGTGATCATTTTTTCTTTTAGGTTCTTAAAAAGTATGCAATCATCAGCAAAAAGCTTTAAGTTGACATTTTCGAAAATGGAAAGCAGCAGATCATTGATAGAAATTAGGAAACGCAGCGGCCCTATAACGCTTCCTTGGGGTACACCTGAAGTAACTGGTAGCTCGTTTGATTTGCAGCTATTAACATCTACTTATTGTTTTCTATATTTAAGGTAAGCAGAAATCCAGTTACTAAGGTAAGTAGGAACGCCAATACTTTCTTATTTATAAATGAGTTTAGTATGGGAAACTGTCAAATGCCTTCCGAAAGTGTAAATAAGAACATCAACCTGCCCTGATTTTTCAAGAACTAGTTGGAATTCATTAACTGTCGTAACTAACTAAGTCACAGTGGACACACCTCTACTGAAGCCATGTTGCAAAGAAGATAAAATGTTATTTTCAGCAAGGATGCCGGATCGAATCCCGGCCTCGGCGGCAGCTTTTCGATGGAGGCGAAAAGCAAGGCGCCCGTGTGCTGTGCGATGTCAGTGCACGTTAAAGAACCCCAGGTGGTCGAAATTTCTGGAGTCCTCCACTACGGCGTCTCTCATAGCCTGAGCTGCTTTGGGACGTTAAACACCGCAAACCAAACCAAACTTTTACGACTTATCCAAGGATTTTGGCGGTTTATGTGTACCTTTCTAAGTGAAACAAAATGTTCGGTACAGTATTCCATTGTAGGTTTAAAGTGATGACATAAACTATGCACGTCATTGCTGCAAGTGCTATCTAACAGTGATTGCAAGGCGTCGATAACTGCGTTATCTTCAGCCCAAACGTAGTCCCTCATCATTTTAACTGGATGCATCACAGCAGAAACAGGAGAATGATAACAAAAGTAAAAAAGACGATGGTTCAATATTCCAGGCTCAAGCTCAAGCACTCCATCAAAAAGGTTTGGCTAACAAAAAATAGGTCTAGAACAGATGACTGTCTGCCACGCAGATTAAAATCACCCGTAAGAATTAAATGTCGATTTTGGTAATGTAGTAGACGATCGATGAGACTAGGCATAAAAGAGTCCGCTGCATCAGGTGCACGATACACTGCACAAAGATAAAACGTGAAACCACGCGTTGTTTCATGCAAAAAACTTTCACGCTGATCAATTTCATCAAGGCGCTCAAAGTTGACTTCCTCCTTGAAAGCCACGGCGACACCTCCACCACGTGAGCCGCGATCACGTCTGTACAGGGCGTAGCCCACGGGCGCAATTTCCTCATCAAAAATACCAGTGTGCAACCAAGTCTCGCTTATCACCAGTAGATGCGACATAACGAAACCTTAAACAAATCTGTGAAGTAACGAAACCTTAAACAATATAGGCTGCTCGATAAAAATATTTTGATTATTATATACGATGTAGGAGTTTTAATTAGGATAGCCTGTTACCTCAAACATCTCCATCGCTGGCCTTACCATTTTACGACAAATTATAGAATTTATGCTGTAATGACCTCATGAACATTCTTAATTTACTGCTTCGCCCACCCCCCTGCTTTCTTATTCCCCATTGTTAGCAGCGTCGCTTACAAAATCAATCGAATATATTTATTATTATTTTACAGGTACTTTGGACAAATAAATCCTTTCAAGGGCCGAGGAAAAGGACCAACCACAGGCATTTAACGAAGTGGTTGAGCCTGCTTCGGGTGTTTTTACGCTGGTGAG